>OX421968.1:29148876-29369037 GCA_949128115.1 Anaspis maculata | reverse complement strand
AGAAGAAGAAGAAGAAGAAGAAGAAGAAGAAGAAGAAGAAGAAGAAGAAGAAGAAGAAGAAGAAGAAGAAGAAGAAGAAGAAGAAGAAGAAGAAGAAGAAGAAGAAGAAGAAGAAGAAGAAGAAGAAGAAGAAGAAGAAGAAGAAACTGCATGGATAGTCCGCAATTTTTATTTTAGATTTTTGACACCCATTCTGAGTGGTTTGTGATTTTGTTCGACAAATTTTGAGAGATGGGAGTTCACGTAACCGGACCCAAATATAATATCATTATAATTATATTATTATATTATAAGCTGTCACAGCCGAAACTCAAATGTTCAATAGCTCGAAAAGTATACTGAACGGATTTCAATCAAGTTTGGTTTCAAAATAATTTTCATCGTGATCTGTCAGACAGAAATGTCACTGTTCCAGAGAAAGACAGATGATTTCGATATAATGATTTTGACTTTCGAGTCGACAGCTCTTTATTTGAAGCTCTTGAAAAACTATTTGAATCATGTAAAAGTTATGACTCATATCTGTCATTTGTCAAAAGTTATATTCAAGTTTATTTCAAGTTTATTCAAGTTTTATACTCTACGCAGAGACCTTTTGCGAGGTGTTTTATATCTTTTGAGTGTTCACATTTCATAAGAAATTTTGACAGCTGCATGACTCTGCACCTGATGACCGCTGGAAGCCCTGGATCGCTTCTGGAAGCTCCGTCTATTTCTCCTACTCCAACATATTGTCAACAGTTCAGCTCTGGTCATACGACTGCTTTTTTTCTTGTAGAAATTCAAGATTCATCACTGACTAATTTCGAAAACTGATTTTTTGACGTATCTATTGAATGTATTGAATATATTATATATATATTATTGAATATAAGCTGTCAAAGCCAAAACTTTGAAGTTCAATAACTCGACAAGTACCTACTGAACGGATTTCAATCTATTCATATTATATTGCTTAGGTATAGGTACATCTATACGGCTACGACTAAAAACTGCGGCTAAATTAGCTGACTAAACCAATCTTCGGCTGTAATTTTTGTTTTAGTCGTAAAAATATAGCTATCCATTTTTTTTCAGTCCAGTAGGCTTTTGCAGTTTGCAATAAGTGAATCTCCGCTCTACGACGGCTTTTTTCAACCCTCTACTTATTTTATTTCTGAGACATCATGTGACATAGTGTGACATCTTGAAGCCTTCTATTTTTTCCTGAGTAATAGGTCAATGGCTCGGTGAAGGGGAACCTGAGTTTGGAAAAACTATCACTTTTTACAGTAGATAGGTACCTACATATTACCTTATTGCTATAAGGCTAGAGTTATCAATTCTATTATCGTGCAACACGTTCTTATTATCAAAACTGGTGTGTGATTTGAAGCGTCCATCAAGCCTTGAATAAAAAAAATCACATTAGGTAGGTACTTGAGGTGACTTTTATATCAACCGTGACATCAAGGTTCGGATTATTTTTTTAAGGTGTTTCTAATTTTTACGTCGTGATGTCCCTTTTGTAAAACACGCGTTTATAGGTGCTAAGAAATAAAGGCCTCCGTACAGCACAAACGGAAAAGTGGTTATTCGCAATATCTGTTTTTGCAATAATAGCATAAATTTGCATACATAAATTCTTAGAAAAAATACGAAATTTTCCAATCGTGGAGAACCTTTAAGGTACCTACGTTACGAGGGCACGCTAGCGTGACCGATGTAGTAGTAAGTAGTACTAGTAATAGCAGTAGTACTTACCTAGATATACGCGCGCGATGGGACGTTTTCATCTAGTGCGGACAAAAATAATAAACAGATTGCTACTTACTTCAATTTCGAATTATAATCACCTGTAATTAAACATTTACAGTTATTAACAATCCAGTGGTGTAGTCCATTAGCTCGGCCAGTAATTAGAACGATAATGAGTGTTGGCCGAAAAACTACACTATGAACAAGTCACGGTGAACCACATTGAAAAGAATTTGAGGAATTATCCATTGGCCAAGCTAAGAACTGATTTAGTGCAACCGATACGGGCGATGCGGTTTGTTAATTGAGTAGTATTTTGTTTAAAACAAGTTACAAGTGACGCCAATGACTTCTGGTAAATCCAGTGCTATTTACATACATCTTTATAACTTGAAAGAAAGAAAAAGACGCAGAATAGTTTCTGAACCATACCAATAACGATGTCAGTGTTTTGAAGTTCTCCACAATGACTATACTTAGTGTTAACTGTTTTGTATTGTTATTAATTATTTGTCGTTTTGCGTTTGCGCAAGGTAAGTACCTACTTACCCATACCTGTGTACGAAAAATTCATTTGCTTTTGATTTGTTGTGCGACATTTTCTCGGCCCGTTTTCAAGGATATCACCTTAATTTTGAATAATTACACTCGATTTAAATTTGAGCTCTCTCGCGTTAAAAAAAAGAACTCTCGCCTGCTATAAATCGTCTTCTTTTCTTTTCCACATGGCAATTAGAAATTAACTTGCACAATAGCCCAAAAATATTGCTGTTTATTAAGGGACCTGGTTCTGTCAGTGGGAATCAACAAATCGGACCAGTTTTTTTTTATTGCAACAAAACAAAATCAGTTTTTACCCATCTTACTACCTACTTACCTATCTACTACCTACAGCATTTCCGTATCTTGCACGTCAAACTAAATATTTTCTTTTTTTTTTTGTTTGTTCCAGTTGGTGACAGCTGCGTAGTGAAATCCACAGGTATATCTGGGGTTTGCCGAATATCTTCAGATTGTCCCAGCGTGGAAGAAGAGGCGAAAAATGGGATAAGCCCCACCATTTGCGGTTTCTACCAACTGACGATGCCCATAGTTTGTTGTGAGCGTAAAAATTTCAATGTACTTCCAAACGAGAACTCGTTCTTGTACTCCGAGGATTCGGAACCCTCCGATACGTTCGTCTATCCAGAAAATGAGCCGACCAATCCGTCTCCACAACAATCACATCCACAGTCAAGCCATCAATCTAGTTCGAGCAAAAGTGAACAAAGTATGTTACTATAGCCGTTGGCCATTAAGAGCACATGTGAATCAGTAGGTACCTACCTATTTAAATTTTCAGAATGCCAAGAATACAGCAAATCAGTTACGGGTGTTGTCCAAGCTATTCCTTTAGTAACGAATACTGAAGCAATAAGCATCAATACAGTTAAATGCGACTACAATGGTGTCGCTTTGATTGTTGGTGGTAGACCTGCTTCAGCTGGTGAATTCCCTTTCATGGTAAGAGAAAATTGGCTTGATCTAAAAACTCTACAGCGAATTCAAATGAATGTCCATGTTTCAGGCAGCGATAGGCTTTGTGGTCGATAACAAAGTCGAATGGAGATGCGGTGGAACTTTGATCAGCCACGAATATGTTTTGACGGCAGCACACTGCACCTTCGCCAGAGATTCGTAAGTAACCAGCTTCAACAACATTTTGGTAGTAAAAGTGGGATTCACAGAGATCCCTCGATGGTCCGTTTGGGTGAACTGGACTTTTCGCGCACGGACGAAGGCACCGTTTACGCCGATTACAACATCAGAAACATGGTGGTCCATCCGGGGTACAGATATCCGCAGAAGTACAACGATATAGCCCTCGTCCGGTTATCCTCGAGAGTCACGTTCACGAAATTCATTCGACCAGCGTGTTTGTACACCAAGCCGCAGATCGATCAACAACAGGCAGTCGCCACTGGATGGGGAAAAACCGACTATGCAGCCACCGAGATCAGCGACAAACTCATGAAAGTGTCCCTCAACATTTACAGCAACGAGCAGTGTGCAAAGACGTACCAAAGCAACAAAAATCTACCGCAAGGGATCAAGTCGACCATGATCTGCGCTGGCGAGCTCAAAGGCGGGATGGACACGTGTCAGGTAATCCGCAAGATAAATTCGAGATGCAGCCAGTGCCATAAGTAAGGCTGAGGAGAGGATACACGACACACCGAAGACAGGTTGCCGGTCAGCGCCGTATGTAGTCAAAGTGCAGGTGCTGACTCTGTCTGCCCACGAGGATGTCGGAGCCGGCTACCGAAAACCGGCAACCTGCCTTCGTTGTATTTTTGGCATAGCCCCAAAGCACGTAAATCACATCCCACTTTGTGAATCTGTCATAGTGGAGTGAGCGACGTTAAAAATTAGTGTCCTGCGCATGGGGGGTCGAAATTGGTGATGCTATGTCACTGACGTTTTTACCGAGAGTGCAATCTTTGCCATTACGTGTGGTACGAACTGTGTCATCCGCGCTATTTTTGGTGCAACCTTTGTTACAAGCGTTCAACTGAATTTCGAGGTTAAATAGCCTCTGGAGATGGAAACGTGAAGCTATTGGCCCGTATTCATATCCCACTTTTAAGCTAAAAGCGCTTTTAGTGCGATGCGCATTTAGGGGCATTTCTCATATTTTAGTGTTCAAAAATACAAATTAACTCGCAAATTAATTGCAATTGAGTACATACAATCGCTCCCAATCGCAATAATGTATTTTTGAACACTGAAATATGAGAAATGCCCCTAAATGCGCATCGCACTAAAAGCGCTTTTAGCTTAAAAGTGGGATATGAATACGGGCCATTGACTACGTGCATGACATGTAGGGCCGCGACGGAATGTGAAGTTCTTGTTGGACTCGATTTAGTTAGCGAACATCTCACTAGGTGGCGCTTGTGTCGACAAAAAAAGTCATTTTTTGGCTGCCGCTGCCGTCATTCTGTCAACTGTAGTGATGGCAAATGACCGGTCATTTTTAAAAGTGATAATGACCGGCATAAATGACCGGTAATTTTCTGGTCATTTTAGAAATTTGCTGAAAATATCTTCGTTCGAATCTCCTTGGAAGAGCTTCATGAAAATACCAAATACCATGTACCGCAATCAAAAATGTGTTCAACTATCCTTGTGCACATAAAATGGTCAGACTTTGAAGACCAATAACTCCCAATTGCCGAATGTGATTTCCATTTTGTTTGTTCTGTTGGTTAGCCTAATGTTTCCGTAATCCATCCTGTAAAGGTGAATGTTGAAAAACTTTATGTAACATTTCTACAGGGTGATACGTAAAATGCTGCAGAATTGCACCGACTTCATCGTACCCCCATTTGTCAAAAGATTTTTGTTTATGTATTCTAATACAAAAATCATAAAGTGTAGTGTATCATCTCGAAACGGTTTTGGATTCACCCAGATAGGAAGTCTAACATTGAAGATATAAATTTTTATGTTGAATGTTACAGATTTGCCTTGTTTGGCACGCGAGATCAGGTCACCTTTGATGAATGGATGTTGACATTGAGCAAGATTGTTCGTACAACAGTCCAGAACAATTTTATTCTCAGCACAACCCGAATATTTGGTGGGGGGCAAGCAGGGGGCATTTTTTAAAGTGGTTGTCACTGCCTGTTTTTCGTACATTGAATTTCGTCAGAATTTTAGATGTGAAACATGTTCTATTCGCAAGTTTAAGCCCCTGAACATGGTAACGATGTAAAACTTTAGTTTCCAAGTAAAAAAGCCCCCCTGGATGTTATACTTTCTTTGCTTGCGTGCTATGCCTGAGTTTCGTAAATCTGCAACCGAGGGGTCAACCACCAGTGGAAATCACTGTACATTTTCTTGGAAATACTATGGAAATACTTGGAAATAGATGGAAATACTATGGAAATACTTGGAAATAGATGGAAATACTATGGAAATACTTGGAAATAGATGGAAATACTATTGAAATACTTGGAAATACCTGGAAATACATTGGAAATACTTGGAAATACTTTGGAATTATTCCATATATACTTGGTCATAACTGCCGAAATTTAATTCCTAGTGAAGCCTGTGACAACTAGAACAGGTCTCTACGGTCGTTGTACTTATAAACTACTGGACAAATTAGTAGACGGTTTAAAAAGAAAGTCTGAATTTGAAGGCCAATAACTTTTGTGTGCACATAAGGCGACTTTCAATTACGTTTCTTGAGTTGGTCAGTTCCATTTCTCTCTTAGACATAGGTATATCCCATGAAAGGAAACATCAAGAAACTCAAGATGAAGTTTCTACAGGGTTATAATATGTATGTACAAGTGTCCGGGAATAAGTGTTACAAAACTTACAGGGACATAGAAAAACAAGAAATAAGGGGACTTTTGTTGATAAACACCCTCGCAAATGTATAATAACGGAGATACAGGCCTTCAAAGTTGTTTTTTGAAAACAGTTTTCTTTGCATAACTTTTGAACCGTTCAACTGATTTTATTCAAATTCAAACCAAAGTTCACTAAAATAAGTTTTCATTGAACAATAATAACGAATCCTATCAACTATTTTTAGGGGCGAAAATAATAGGAGGTACCCTCCCCCTTTCCCCTAATTTTGAACCACCTTGAATATTCTTGGAAACTATTTCAATTCTTGAATTCTGCGTCCAATTCTTAGAGAAAAGTCACTTTTGCAAAATTTTGATTAGAGGCTTCATTTTGAAAATGTTTTTTTTCTGAAAAACTCCATGTTTCTCAGCGAAAATGGTGATTTATCAACTTAAAACACTCAGAAAACTTATTCCAGTTGACGAATCATGAGTTTTCTTGAATATTAATTTTGAGGCCCAGGAAAGTGGCGATTTCGAGATATTTTCCAATATTTCAAACCCAAATATCTTGAAAACGAAGCCTCTTATCAAAATTTTGCAGAAGTAACTTTTTTCTTCAAATTGAACGTAAAATTTAAAAATTAAAACAATCTTCAAAAATATTCGGGGAGGTCAAAAATAGGGGTAAAAGGGGGAGGGCACCCCCTATTATCTTCGCCCCTAAAAATGCTTGATAAAATGTAGTATTATTGTTCAATAGAGACCTGTTTCGGTGAACTTTGGTTTGAATTTGACTGAAATCGGTTGAACGATTCAAATGTTATGCAAAAAAAACTGTTGAGAAAAGTCCCCTTATTTTTCAATTTTCTATCTCCCTGTGAGTTTTATAACACTCTTATTCCGGGACACCTGTATACAGGTTTGTGTCCGGTATTCATTCGCGGAAACTTTGGTAATCAACAAGAGCATATTATAATAGCTATTCACGATTCAAGTGTTAGAAGTGACAGAGATCATTTTGTGAGCGGGAACCCCGCGAACAACATAAGACACTTTTAACGCGTGTATCGTACAAGATTTTATCTACAATGATCTTTGAAATGTTTGATAAATGTCAGAATTTATTGAAAATATGACAGGAACGCGCAGGATCTTCATCACTTTTAGCACGTCGCCCATGACGACGTGTTAGAAGTGACGGGTATTATTTAACGCTTGTAGATAATAGCTATTTACGATATGAGTGTTAAAAGTGACAGATATTATCTTGTGAGCGGGGACGCTTGCGAAACGAGCATTAGCGAGTAGAGCAACCCCGCGAACAAAATAAGACACTTTTAACGCGTGTATCGTACAGGATTTTATCTACGATGGTCTTTGAAATGTTTGGTAAATGTCAGAATTTATTGAAAATATGACAGGAATGCGCAGAATCATCATTTTTTCACGTTGCCCATGACGACGTGCTAAAAGTGACGGGTATTATTTAACGCTTGTAGATAAAAATAGCTAGACTTTCCTCAAACACTCTGTTCAAAATCAAAAAATAACAGCGATAATAATATAGCCTTTCAAAGCTGAAATTGAAAAATCTTTTTTTTTGCATAATTTATGAACCGTTCAACCGGATTTTGTTGACTAAAATATGGACCAATTTGGACCAAAGTTTACTAAAATATGTCTCTATTGAATAATGATAACGCATTTTATCTACAAGCGTTAAATAATACCTGTCACTTTTAACACGTCGTCATGGGCGACGTGAGAAAATGATGATTCTGCGCGTTCCTGTCATATTTTCAATAAATTCTGACATTTACCAAACATTTCAAAGACCATTGTAGATAAAATCTTGTACGATACACGCGTTAAAAGTGTCTAATTTTGTTCGCGGGGTTGCTTTACTCGCTAATGCTCGTTTCGCAAGCGTCCCCGCTCACAAAATAATACCTATCACTTTTAACACTTGTATCGTAATAGCTATTATCTAACATGTTTTGGGTCGCAAATAATAGAGGGTGACCTACCCTTTCCCCCCTATTTTAAAGCCTCCAATTATTTTTGGAAATCGTTCCATCTTTTTGATTTTACGTTCAACTTAAAAAAAAGTTCCTTCTGCAAAATTTTGATAAGAGGCTTCATTTTTGAGCTATTTTGATTTGAAACTTGAGAAAACATCTTGAAAATTCCACTCTGAAAGGTCTAAAAATTGAAATAAAAAAAACTCATGATTTCTCAGATCCAAAATCCAAATCCAAGTTTTCTAGGTTTTCACGAAGCCTTCAATCAAAATTTTGCGAGTAACTTTCTTTTCTAAATTGAACGTGAAATTCAAAAATTGGAACGATTTCCAAAAATAATCAGGGTAGTGAAAAATAGGGTAGGTACCTCTATTACCTTTGCCCTTAAAAATGTTCGATAAAATGCGTTTTTACTTTTCAATAGAGAAATAATTATTTTAGTAAACTTTGGTTCAAATTTGAACAAAATCGGTTGAACGGTTCGGATGTTATGCAAAAAAACAATTTTCAAGTTAAACTTTGAAGGCCTATATTTCCGTGATTGTTCGTTTTTGAACAGGGTGTTTTGGGGATAGTCTTTTTTTGATTCTCTATCGATTGCCAAGGTTTCCACCATTAAACACCGGACACCCTGTACAGGGTGTGTCCCGGAATAAGGGTTACAACATTCACAGGGAAGTAGAGAATTCAAAAATAAGGAGATTTTTTTAAAATTTATACCATCGCAAACGTATAATAGTTGTTTTTTTAAACAGATTTTTTGCATATCTTTGAACCGTTCAACCGACTCTATTCAAATTCATATCAAAGTCTAGTCTACTGAAATATGTCTCTATTCAACAATAATAACGCATTTCATCAAACATTTCCAGGGGCGAAGGTAATAGAGAATATCCTCCCCCTTTCTCCCTTATTTTTCAACACCCTAATTATTTTTGAGAATGGTTCCAATTTTAAATTTCTGCGTTTAATTTAGAGACAAAAGTTACTTCTGCAAAATTTTGATTAGAGGCTTTGCTTTCGAAGCCTCTAAAAATCCCCTTATTTTTCAATTCTCTATCTCAAGCCAAACAAGTTTCAAAAGTTATGCAAAGTAACTATTACAAAAAAAACATTTTTGACGGCCTCTATCTCCGTTATCATACGTTTGCGAGGTATGTTTATTGCGAAAAGTTCCCTCATTTTTCAATCCTCCATCTCCCTGTGAATTTGGTAACTCATATTCCGGGACACCCTGTAGAAATCAGTGCCCTCAACGGTTTAGGAATTTCTTGGTTCGGAAGTCTAACAATGAAGATATGAATTTTCATATTAAGTGATGTAGATTTGGCCCATTGGCTAATTCTAGTTGTAATTTTGAAAAATTAAAATTGTGCACGGTTGTTCCCACAACCTTTTTGCAAATTGTGATAGGTACAAACACACAATTTGGTACATGTAGGTACCCTTCAAACTAGCTACCTACGTGTACCAAATTTCAAACTTTGCCCCTGGCAGGTAGGCAATCTGCGAACGGAAATACTTGGAAATACTATGGAAATACATGGAAATACTATGAAAATACCTGGAAATACTTGGAAGTACCATGAAAATACTTGGAAATACCATGGAAATACTTGGAAATACTTGGAAATATTTGGAAATACTTGGAAATATATTGGAAATACCTGGAAATACAGCCAAAATACTATCAAGTATTTCCAAAAATGGAAATCACTGTACAAATTTTCAGTAGGTGGTTGACCCCTCGTCTGCAACATTCAACATACAAATTTATATCTTCAATGTTCGGCTTCCAATCTGGGTAGTTCCAAAACCGTTTCGAGATAAGACACCATACTTCATGATTTTTGTATTAAAATATTGAAAAAATAATTTTTTTAAAAATGGGGGTACGATGAAGTCGTTGCAATTTTGCATCATTTTACGTATCACCCTGTAGAAAATTTAGATGGAGTTTCTTAACATTCACTATTATAGGATAAGCTACCGAAAGATAAAGCTAGTTGACACAACAAACAAAATGGAAATCGCAGTCGGCAATCGGGAGATATTGGCCTCCAAAGTCGAACCATTTTTCCGATACCGACAACTTAGTTGTCCAGCAGTTTATTTGGCTCCACAGAAACTGCATGTGGCGTACTTTTTATTTCAAGGTTTTATTTTATGTAGTACCTACTCCCTTACGAGAGGGTCATGTTTAACCACCTTAGTTACTTTCAGCCTTTAGCTAGTTTCACAGAACATAGTTTTGGCTTTTCAGCACAAAACAAAAATGTATCAGAAAATTTGGAGGTTATGTTTGCCATGACAAGTGACGTTTCGGGTCATTTACAAAAATGACCGGTCATTTTTAAAAGTGCCTTGATCATTTTTGTCACTTTTCCGGTCACTCTGAGCATTTTTAAAAATGACGCCCATCAACTGTCAACCAAACTGTCGAGTCATCACAAACAAAATGCAAGAGAAATAAATGTCAAAACAAGTAACCATGATCTCTGTAACCATGCAACCACGTCAAAGCTGTCTGCTGTCAAATAAGTCCAACAAGAATTTCTTATTTTCACCACCATGGGCTCTGTATGTCCCACGCGTTGACCGCTTAAGGTCATGCACATAGCCAATAGTGTTTTCCACTGGGGAAAAAAGTGCGCACTTTTTGCTCCCGCACGAGTTGCGTTGTCATTGAAACTCTCGCCAGGAAGCCCTGATATTGGTCCATGCGCAAGACCAGGGCAGTTAGAACTCGCTCGGCGAGTTCGAGTGCGAGTCCGAGTTCTTTTTGATATTTCCTGTTTTTTATTCGCTCTGGAGGCAACCTCGAAATCGGAAAAGTTCATTGTGTTCTTTTAATCCATCGCGAGATAACGGAGCAATCTCGATCTGCTCGGAATTAGATGAGCAGGCTGGCCGAGAAATCGCTGAAACGTCAATAATGTCAATCCGTCAAACTCGAAATTTAAATCACTTCCGCCGTCTTTGCGTCTTCGTCTATGTTTGAGTTACGGAGCTCGGCAACACTTATTTTTTTCAATAATAATTTATAATGGGGTCGTATATAAGAATCACAAAATACGATTTTATTGGTATGGACCTTTCATGAAATAGATGAAATTAGCAACTGTGCAGCTGAAACACAAATGAAAAAAATTCGTATAAGATTCCATTACTTCACTTGGACTTGGCACTTGATTACGTGCTTTTTGGTTACGGACCTGGTGAATAAATCGGTTCATGCTAGGTCCATTGTGACGTCATAGCGCTTAAATGGTTTAAAAAGTAAAGAAAAATCGATTGATCCGTGTCGGTCTCTGCTGCTAATGGCTTCTTGTAAATATTCTGGTACAGGGTGATCACGCGGGAGAACAGTTTTTTCCGTAGATTTCAAAACTGGATACTTTAATATTTTACAACCCATAATATACAGGGTGTCGCAAAAACCTCTTTTTGTTGATGCCTCACACTCTGTATAGTCGAATTACAATCTATGTAGTTTTTTGTTCTGAATACAAATACAGGGTCATTGAAAAAAGATGTCCACCCCCATTTTTCTCAAGATCCGTTGAAGCTAGCGAGCTGCGGTAAAGACCGTTGGATTCAGCTGGTTTTTCTGATCAAATTTGATATGTCAACAAAACTACTTCACCGAAACTCTGAGTACGGGGGCACCTCAAAAGTTTGGCCAATTTTTTTTTTCACAGCACAACATTGAGTTTCAGTTTCAGAGTTTCATTAAAAAGTTTCAATGGACAAGTGCAAAAAGTTTCCGAAAATTTCCAGCCGTTTTCATTTTATGACAGAAAACAAAAACCTGGAAAACACGTTTTTATGTAACCCGGCCGGTAGCGCGGCGGACTCCGTCTTTGGAAGCAATTCCAGGGATCGTGGGTTCGAATCCGGCCTGGGCCAGGTGAAAATTTTCATGCGCTCTTTAGTACCTTGGCGTGTACCACCGTACAGTCACGTCAAGGGAAAAATTTGTGAAACGAGAAGGACACCGAAAAAAAGGGTGCTAATGACCTCGCTGTTGATGCGTTCATAAAATGGTGGGTGGTGTGGGAATCACCCGGCGTCGCTCTTAGCCTACTAAGACGGCGCTAAGGAGGTACTGCCAGTGACTACACGGATACCCGCCCACCCAAAAAAAAAACGTTTTTATGTAAAAAATGAGAATCAATGAGAATTTTTCCAAACTGCATTCAATAGAACTAACTCATTGAAAGGGTCAGTATGATGTGTAACTCAATATACAATAGCTATTTTGAAATTTTGAGGCAATTCAATTTTACCCATCAAAATCTTTATTTCGGAAAATCTCAAAATTTCAGAAATAATCATTGCATATTGAGTTACACTTACAGTTACACATCATACTGGCCGTTTTGATAAGTTCTATCGAATACAGCTTGCAGTTTGAAAAAATTCTCATTGATTCTCATTTTATACATGAAAACGTGTTTTTCCAGGTTTTTATTGTTTTTTGTCAAAAAATGAAAACCGCTGGAAATTTTAGAAAACTTTTTACACTTGTCCATTGAAACTTTTCAAGAGTTTTTCAGTGACATATCACTCAATATTTGCAGCCAAAAAAAAAATTGCCCAGAATTTTGAGGTGCCCCCGTACTCACGAGTTTTGGTGACGTAGTTTTGTTGACATATCAGATTTGATCAGAAAAACCAGCTGAATCCAACGGTTTTTACCGCAACTCGCTAGCTTCAACCTTCAACGGATCATGAGAAAAATGGGGGTGGACATCTTTTTTGAATGACCCTGTATATAGCACAGTATTGAGTTATTTCCAACTCGACTAGCGGGCAGTCAAAACTTGAATATAAGTCTAGCACTGTTAAAAATTATTGTGAACCAAAATACAGAACTTTTTTTAGCCAAATAAACGTAAATCATGGGATTTTTGTGAATTTTTTCACAATTTGCCTCCTCCAGTATGGGGGTGAATTCTGGCGTGATCACCCTGTACATACGCTTGCATCATCTGTGGGAAAAATCTATGGGTCTGGCCGAAAACCATCAAATTATCTAGAAATTCAACAAATTTCATATCATGGCTATCTTCTATTACGACTTGTTTTATTATTAATAATAAAGGTAACCCTGTGCATGGCGGCAAACCCACTTTATTTCACTCCACCTCCAAGTCCCACAACAACACATCAGACAAAAATTATGCTACATAATTGTCAGATTCATCATGGACCGAACTTTAGATCTACCTCTGGAGAATGGAGATAGATCCAAGAATAACGAATCGCAGTTGCCAGTCGGGCCTGGTCGAACCAAAATAGCGTATGACGTCATGGGTTAATGACTCAAAATCAGTTGGTTGGACCAAGACGGGCCAATTTATGGACCAAATACTACCAAAAATCGCTTATTGTGATAAAACATCAACATAACCCTACTTGTTTGTTGTTTGACAATGAAAGTCTGATTCGCTCAACTCCGTTCTTTTTTTCCCAACTACTTCACTTGCTCTGTGGTCACATGACAGAAAATCTGCCTCGATCTGCTCGATGTTCCTTGCAAGTTCTGCAACTTATTTGACGGCAATTAATGAGTTATGGAAGTTGCGGTTTGAATTATTACAACCCTTAGCCAAGACCTGAAAGCCCTAGTTGCGATGATCTCGCCTACTTTGGCGTGAACTTTCACTGGAAACGTGGTCTGTCCACCGCATTTAGCTACTTTCTTCTGATTAGTATATTGGAAATAGAATTTTACCTGGAATGAATTGAAACCAAAACTTTTTTTTTACCATGGAAAGCTTTCAGTCCCCTCTCCAACATACCAAAAATCCTTAGCTCAATAGCTCTGGGACCTCGTCCGGGACTGCTACAAATCACTACACAGGGTGAAAGTTCATTATTTTTCTTTCTTTCTTTCTCTCTCTCTTATTTTCATTCTTGAAGAACTGATGTTCGGAAAAAACGGTTTTCGGCTAGTTTGATAGACTACAGTTTTCCATATATCAAAAATATACATCCCAGCAAGTACTGTGTATCAAGTTACAGGGTGAAAATAATTATTCATCTTCAATTTTTTTCTTGGTGGAACTGATTGAGATTGAAGCCGGTTTCAGTTTTTTTGCAAGCTTATAATTATTATTATTTATTGTTCCTTCGTATATACATTGTATACATGAACAAGAGTTGAGTTATTACAAATTAAATCAAAAAGGAGTATTTCAACAAAACCAAAATTGAATGAAATAATTACAAGAATTACAAGATACTCAAACACTGAAAATTAAAAAGAGAAATAAGACGCATGGTGGACAACAAGCAAGCAAACAAGCTAAGCCGAGTCAGCTCAAGATCCACTCGTTCAAGATAAATGACCTTAGCGCCATGACCTGCTGGAGATACCTGTAAATGTCCCGCGCTCCCTCCCTTGAAGGATCTCTTAAAGCATCCAACCACTCCCCAAAGTTACTAGGCAGAACCGTTCTAAGACCCCTGTAGAGTGGACATACACTGAAAATGTGCTGTATATCCTCAGGTCTGTGCTGATTACAGAACGTGCATAACTGATCTAAACTTACTGTGTAGGTAATGCCGTTCAGGTATAATTTCAGAGTTTTGTGATTGAATAGCCTGAGCTGCGCAATGGATCTTTTGACTTGTAGTGGCAGATTTACATTCAAGTATTGGTAAGAACTGGTGACGAAAAAATTGCCGGGTGTGAGAAATTTCTACTCAGGGCAATAGGTACTAAGAAGAATTTTATTCCAATCATCTAGGTCGTTTCGTTCGGTTATTCTATCCAGTGTGGACTGAACCACGCTTGAAGTGAGGTCACAAGGATCCAAGACTACATAATATTTCCAAAGAATTTCCTTAATTTGAGTGTACCAATTATATTTAGGGCTATTGTTCAAGCTCTCATCCATGCAAGCTTATAATGTCATGCTGAACAGATAAAAATCGGTTGTGTCACCCCAGAACTTCCCCGACGAGTAGCAAGGAATGGATGGAAATTTTATTGAGACGTCCGTTCGAGTGGGAAGTTAGAATATAAGAAAAAAATTGAAGAATTGCGATATTTTCTCTAATAATTTGAGTCTGGTCTCGATAACGATAAGCTAGGCCGGTTACTTATTTTAAAGTGGAAAACTCTCGCAAAAATTAGAGACTTTGAGGAGAATGTCAAAGTTTACATTGCTGTTTTTTCAAATTCACGAAATGTCCTAATTTCATTTTGAAAAAATTACCGTCAGGAAACTGAAACCGTGCCGATTTTGCAAATGGGTCTACACGACGCCCAATCCAATATACTTTCGATTACAGTTTGACTTTTTGAAAAAAAGTCGATCCCCGAGCAGAAATGAATTCTTGAGTGGAGTCCTGCGTCAAAAGCGATTCGTCCTGGTCAAAATACGGACGAGAGCCCCTCTCGGGTGGCAACGGCTAGGAGAAATTTTGAAAATTCATAACTCTTGGTTTTGATCCATTGGAGGAACTGCTTGTATTAATAAAAATGAAAAACGAGTCCTTTTTTCCTCGATTATCTTATAGGATTAAATGCACCGGTTTCGCAGTTCAAAACATTTGACTGCATCATCAGGCATGACGAAAACTAGTTAGTGGGTCTGGTTGGAGAAGTGCGGACAACCATCTTGCTTGGCGAGGACAGGAAAGAGAATTGTTTCTTTGAGTGATAACATACTTTTTTTTTGACTCATGCATTTTTGTGACCAGGAAACACATGGCGTGAAAAATGCAAAAAAATTACGACACCCTGTGCCTGTATGTGGCACGAAATGAAAAATTATACTTGACATATTCAGAAACTACAGAAAAAGTTGTTCCAGGAAAGTTTTTCTTAGAATTGTCGTGAAGGGAAAGTTTTTTATGGAGGGGGCTATCCGTCTCGCATGAACACCCTGTACGTTGTCGGTAAGGTTGACAAAATTTTGGGATGTCGTCAAGTATTTTGGACACTTGGCAATGCCCGTATTCATAGTCGTTGTCAAGTGCACCTTGTTCAACTATCACTTTTAATTAAGCTGTAACTCAAGTACGATTTCTGTTTCATGGACATATTTCTGGCTATTCCCGTGAAATAGTATTCCTCGAGGAAAGCCGAAGTTATGTCTATGAAACAGAATTCGTACTTGAGTTACAGCTTGATTTAAAGTGGTTCTTGGACAAGGTGCACTTGACAACGACTATGAATACGGACATAAGTCACGTCAAGTGCAACTTGAACATGGCCGGTGCAACGCAGGCAGATAAGTACGATTTTCAAGCGGAACTTGCGATAAGTGTTACTTTGGTAAGTATACTCTATACACTGATAGAAAGGACCACCAGATTCCTCCGCTTGAAAAGTAGTCCCGAGCGTTACCCGCGAAATTTAAAATTCCAGTTAGAAAGAGGTGCTTATTTCCGCTAATCACAGCTAAGTGCTATGGTAATTTTAAATGACACCAGTTTAATACCAATTTTAATGAATGAGAAAATAATTTTTTTGAATGGAGCTGATTTTATTACACAACACTCACAACAGCCGAGCCGACTAAAAATAACAAACATCATAGAGAAATGGAGGTTAGAAATCGTACGTAAGTGCCAAACTCGCTGAATGTAATGCCATTGGCTTGGCGTAGGAATAATTTGCCCGGGTAAGACTACCAACCGAACAAAACTAATATTAGTTCCAAACGCGCCTATGTTGTTACAGTCTTTGGTGCTTTTGTTTGCTATAGGTTACCTCACTGAAATTCAAAAAAGTCCGTTCTATCGGTGAACAGACTATACAACTTTACTTGTACAGTGGTGCAACCGGGCCTAAGTATAGAAACTGGGTGTTGGGTCGGCGGCCGTTTGTGCTCTTTTTACCACCAAAATAAAACGATGATTAAATACTTTGTGTTAAGTTGCAACGTGTATGCTTAATAATTACTAAAAAATAAAAATGCCCAACAACAGTTTTAAGTCCAAAAATAGTGGTGCAAAATGGCGAGTCCGGTCTCTGTCAGCACTTCGATTGTTGAACGTTTGATGATTTATTAAAGGGCAATATAATGATGACAAGGGCAGCACTCTTTTATTTATGTCGAGTTCTACTACTACCTACTACGGCAGAGCAAGCCAAGCACATAGTCGCCTTCGTCATACGTCAAGTAGGCGCTATTTTTGCCGCCGAGTGTACTTATAATCGGATGAGACTACCCTCAACCTGACGGAATCAGAAGCACCTTGGCCTGGTCCCAGTGCCGTCTTTAGGCATGGGCCCCGGCTTTTTTGGGGCCCCCCGAGGCCCCATGAATGTCCAAAACTAATGACTATTTTTGTGAGAAAATATTGTACTCATATCCCAATACGTACTCGGGTTTTTCTTCTTTTATTGCAACAATTAAATCTATGGTGACTTAGCCAAGTTTTACCATTGTGTTTTACTAAACGAAAGTTCAACTCCAGGACAAACATTATTTTAAAATGATTTTAAAAGTGAGCAGAAGAAGTATATCAAACCTGAGAATCGACAGGGGGGGGGGGGGTTACGAGCTGAAGATTATAATTATTTATTGTACATAGTTTTTCTTTTTCAATTTTGACATAACATTATCAATATCTGGAGTTTTCTACGAACCAAAGATTCGCTTGTTAATGATATTACGTATATTTACGCCTTTTAAAAGACTGCATGTGTTACTGTTGTTGGAAGTCACTTGATATCAACATTTAATACATTCCCAAAAATGTGTTGCAGTTCACTGACTGCTGCCTTCCGCCGTCGTTGGAAAAAACCTACTCTTTGATTCAAGATGGAACCAGGAAAAAAAAACTTTGAGAATAATTTCTTGGCCCCATATTCTACTTGTAATTTTTGGCCCCATATTCTACTTGTAATTTCTTGGTCCGATATTCTACTTCAAGAAAATATTGTTCAATACAATGGAACTAAGAAATCGGTATGTTTCATCCATTTTAAGAGGCAAAGAAATATTAAAATGGATTTCACTCGAAAAAGGTGCTATTGAGTTTCACCTAGAGCATTTTTCCCGTAGAAATCTCCAAATTTCATAATTTCATGTCAAAACTGACAACCTAAATGATACTACTTCTACTCCAACATACCAAAAAGTTATGGCCATCTTTACCTGTCAAATTGTATAACTGGTTGCCTGTTCAATGGAGAGAGCTCTTGAGGAGTGTGCTCAAGTTTAAATCTGCACTTGTCAATGAATTTCATTTTTCAGGGTGATTCCGGAGGGCCGCTGCTCATCACAAAGAAAGGTAACCAATGCAAATTTTACATTATCGGCGTCACATCGTTTGGAAAATCGTGCGGGCAGGCCAGTACGCCCGCAGTTTACACTAGAGTATCAGTATTCGTGCCATGGATAGAGAAAACAATATGGTAGAGTTATACAATAGCACAGCTCATCATAATTTTTTTGTAATTTTTAAGTAATATACATGTTAAAAATGTACGCCTATAATCAAGTTTTTAAGTGATGTAAAAAAAACCTATTGTAATAATAATGATATTAATTATTATTAATCAAAAATAATTTTTTATGTAACAATAGGTATGGAGTGAATGGATGGAAATGACTAGAATATTACGGCCATTCGTCCACATCGTCGTCATGAATCGTGTGCCACGTCAATCCGTCACCTACAGGCTCGTGAGCTGATGGCAAAAGCACGTGTTTGAAAAAGGTCCTGAAAATAGCAATCAGTGTTAAATTCTTACCAAAATCAGGTTTTGAAAAACGCACAACTAATTTTGCACTAAATTATTCTCAGAAGTAAGTCTCGCCCTTAATCGAGTTCGTCACTACCATCTAATAATTGATCGCCCTACTAAGAGTATGTATTGTTTAATCGAATTGTTTCTCTGGGAGTGCAAGCTTGAAAAAACAAACAAGGCATGAAATCTTTAAATCATTTCATTTCAACACTAAGATAAAGTGCAAATGTCCCAAACCTCAATCTTTATGACCAGTAAAAAGTCTTGCGAAATGTAATTGTAATCTGTGATACATACCTTCCTTGCACAAGCCCTAGAAAAATTCTCCAATTCTTTTTGCTGCCAAAATTATAAGGATTCACGTACACGCGACCTAAATCGGCCAGCCTTATCGTCTCTGCTTTATTTATATTCGCTTCGATGCTCGTCTCGCCTTTCCCTATCAACTTGCTGTGCCACATTGCTAGAACTCCTAGCGCAATAAACACTCCTGAAAAAAAGGCCATTTCAGCAGGGACAAGATATGAATTCTTTAGGGATGGTTCACGAGAAAGCTCAAGCTCATTTACTGGACTTACAACCACTATCTTCTAGACCTGAATGCCTCTGCTCTAACGAACCCCCAATAAGAGGCGAAACACGTGGAGTTATAGGTCCGAAAAATGTGACGGTGAAAAGCCCGAGTTTACTGTGATCTCCAGTAAACGAGCCTGCACCACCTGTGATCAAGAAAAAAAAAAGTAACGAACCGCTGTTGATCAGTGCCATATAAATGATGGCCCGCCTTTTCCACGGGTTGATCGGCTCGTGATTCGGATGCAAATCGTCATTTATGAAGGGAGTATTAACGTATAAGGTATCAGTCTACGACACAAAATAAACAACACATCAATAGTTATTAATTTGTTAATGTTTTCAGATAATCAGTATCCTTCACTCACGACGGGGATTAAAGCTCCAGTTTTGTTGAACTTGACTGAATGGCCTTCGAGTTCGGGTTCGTCCAGGTCGTCTATCGACAGGATTATGGAAGAGTAAGCCAAGTCAAATCCACAGATAATCACGAAAAACACGCCCACCACCATGTAGACCATGTAAAGAAAGAAATAGCGGTGGTTCCGGTAACCGACGCAATTGTTCAACCAAGCTGTGGGCTACCTGTTAAGGAGAATTCTTGAAATTCTTGAACAATATGATTGTGCGGTTCATCGAAATTGGAACGCATAAAACAACGGCAAAAAAGTGCTTGATGATTCATTCTTCACTATAGCGGTAAAAGAGAAGAAAAAATTCTTCCAAACAAGTTAAAAATTTCACTATTATCTAATAAAAACGGTAAAAATTCAACAAAATTTCAATGTGAACATCAAACAAATTAAAACCTGTTAGAATATCACTTGAAACACGAGAATCTGTCAACACTGTAATCAAAATAGTATTTCAAACAATTAAGGTGCGTTCAGTCAGCTTATTTAGCCGCTATTTTAATTTTAGCCGTAAGCGCTGCATCGCTTATTGGCTGTTCCGAGGAGGCTAGTTCATGAGAGCCAATGGGCGTCGCTGCGCTTGCGACTAAAATTAAAACTTGCGGCTAACAAAGCTGACTGAACGTACCTTCAAAATCTGTTGAAAATGTCAATATAAAAGACTTAAATCACTACATTCCGTCAAAATCCCAATTCAATAATAATTCTCCATGGAATATTTTTCACAAATTCTTGTTGGATAAGCAAAAATCTGATGGTGAAACACGATTCTGCAGATTTTATTTCATAAACAACAACATCATCAAATACTACAAGTTGTCCATTTTCAAACTTTTCTCACGTGATTTTCTCACTGCTCAAATTTTTGAGGAATAAACCAGAACAGAACAGGTCACTTTCCTTTTCGAGTGAGTCATACCACTAGCGCGAGCGCTAGCCGCTAGTTTTATTTCAAACCTGCTATTCACCCCCGAGGTAGGGTGACCCTTTCAAAAATTCAAATAGAAATAGAGTTCGAGTTATGCAGAATTTCAAAGGTATAATAATAATATGTACCGGGTGGGAAAACAGTGCTCGCAATTTTTCTTGTTCGAATTTTTATTTCGTCCCCAATTTTATCGAATTTATCGAACAGCCAACTGAATAGGCTATCATCTCCGTATCTCAAAATGGCCAACATATCAAAATTTAAGATGACAGAAACAATAGAAAAAAAGGCCTTCTTTTGTTCTCGTTGCTTTTTTATAGTGATGTGAGTCCAGAAATTTTCCGTCTCGGAAAATTTGAATAATTTTAAGAGTGGGTATTCATTCTTTGAAATTATTCAATTTTCGAGATTATTCAGTTTTCGAGATTATTCAGTTTTCGAGACTATTTAATCATCAAGTTTATTCAATGTTCCGGACCACCTGACTTTTGGTTAAAGGCGCCTTCATGACCTAGTGTTTCTTATAACATAGACGAATCATCTAACATATAATGTTATTTTATCACTCATTATAGATAAATTGCCAAATAAAATTAGATATATCATCTCACTAATAAGTATAGTAGATTCGTCTATGTGTTTAGATAACATCAGCTACTGTTATTAGATAAGACTGCTAAAGGTAAGGAGATGATTTGTCTACGTAATTAGATACTCACAGTCAAGGTTAGATACAATTAAATTCATTAAAATTATTGAAATTCAAATACTTACATTAAAAAGATCCTTATGGAAATTGGCCCTACGATGAATTTAGGTAAAATTTCAATATGAAGCTAATCAAAAGTCATCTTTGTCACACCTTTTCGGAAAACTACCAGTTCACCCTCTGTTAGTTTGTTCAACGGAGTTTGTTCACAGCTGACAATAGGACCATAAAGCTGTGTTCAATAGGCTACTTCGTTTGGGCAGGTGCGCATGCTTGACGGCTCCAAATTTTGTAAACTTTCGTACACCTGTCAGTTGAAGGGCAACGCTGCATGCTCTATCTAGCCGCCTGACCAACAACTGGTTCCTGGCTGTCACTTCTATACATACCGTAAATGCATCTCTTCGTAGCTCCTTTGAACTTCCTTCTTGGTACAGCCATTTTCATCAGGCTATGTTCTTTCGACAAAACATGAGCAAAGGGAATGTAGGTCAGGTAGAAACGAGAAGTGACCATAATTTTTGTCACAAGTGACAGTTGGCGCCGATGTCTTGTTGTTTTCAGCGCTGTTGCCATTTTTGTTGTTCCTGAACTTCCACAAATGATCATTGAATTTAATTCCAATGAAACATTTCTTTTGAATATAAAAATGGTATCTAACATTCAACCAAATTATTTGTGAAATTTTAGGTGCACTACAAAAAAAATTTCTGTCAATTTTCAATGTTGGTGTACGAAACTATGAAATTCGCGCCAGACATGCGCACTCAAAAAAACCGAAACGAAGGGACCTATTGGCTAGCCATTGATAACAAAATTTTAAATAATCGGTTGGAAAATAAGGATGGGGCGGGTAGGATTCCTAAATTTGGGTCAATTATGCGGGAATAAAAAATCGGTAAGTAGGCTTCGCTTCAACTTGCAATAGCTCCTTAGCAGATGACTCGATTTGATTGGTTATGGTCTTGAATTAAGAAGGAAGGTTTATTTTTTCATTATACATTATTGGTTTTGACTTCCTGGGAACTTTCAATAAAAAGCAACAAGAACAAAAGAAGGACTATTCTCAATTGTTTCTGTCATCTTGGATTTTGACATGTCGGCCATATTGAAATATTGAAAATGGTAGCCGGTCCAACTGAACAAAACAAAACAAACAAACAAAATTTGAGAAAATTGGTTGGGAAATGAGCATATGGCGGATTGGCGGGCAGGATACCTAAATTTGGGTCAATTATGCGGAAATGAAGAAACGGAAAGCAGGCTTCGCTTCAACTCGCTATAGCTCCTCAGCTGATGACCCGATTTGATTGGCTGTGGTCTTGAATTGACAAGGAAGGTTTATTCCTTCATTATACATTATTCGTTTTGACTTTCTGGCAACTTTCAATAAAAAAGTAGTGATGTAAATTTCCCGGAAATTTAAAACTCGGAAATTTTTCCAGAAAATTTCCGGAAAATTTCCGGAAATTTTCTGTAAGGGTTCAGAATTGACTGAAACTAGACATGTTGTCTTGTTCATAATTTTCCTATTCCAACAACACCAAATAGGCATATTATATAATTATAATATACTGTGACGCAATAATGGCCTAATGGGGCCTTGCACTGCCACTTTCACACACCGAGGGCGCCACAACCGTTGGGGGGCAAATTCAACAATTTTGACGGCGTTGACGCTTCAGCGACCGACGTCCGTCATTTTATGTCTTGATTTGAAATTTGGATAACCTCTGCTTCTTGCTTGACGTCTCCAGTCACTGTCAGTTACTGGTCAAACTACTCAAACTCCCTTGTTTTTCCCGTCGTTACGGCCGCTTCATCGAAGTAGGCGCCCCCTACAGTAGTGGCGACCTCACGTTGAGTTTTTCAATTGCAAGGCCCCATTCACAAAAATATAATTTTAAGCACTTGAAAATGAAAAATAGATAGTCTTACTAGCATTCTAACATTGTATCATTGATCTGTCAAGATTTTTTCATCAATTAGATTGAGGAGTGAAGTTAAGTTCACCGAATCCGAGACTGATTCGCATCTTCTCACTTTCAAACTCGCGGCAAATTTCCAATCTGGAAAATTTCCGGAAAATTTTCCTAGCAAAATTTGGAAATTTTCCAAAATTTCAAATTTGCCGCGAGTTTTAAAGTGAGAAGATGCGAATCAGTCTCGGAATAGGTGAACTTAACTTCACTCCTCAATCTAATTGATGAAAAAATCTTGACAGATCAATGATACAATGTTAGAATGCTAGTAAGACTATCTATTTTTCATTTTCAAGTGCTTAAAATTATATTTTTGTGAATGGGGCCTTGCAATTGAAAAACTCAACGTGAGGTCGCCACTACTGTAGGGGGCGCCTACTTCGATGAAGCGGCCGTAACGACGGGAAAAACAAGGGAGTTTGAGTAGTTTGACCAGTAACTGACAGTGACTGGAGACGTCAAGCAAGAAACAGAGGTTATCCAAATTTCAAATCAAGACATAAAATGACGGACGTCGGTCGCTGAAGCGTCAACGCCGTCAAAATTGTTGAATTTGCCCCCCAACGGTTGTGGCGCCCTCGGTGTGTGAAAGTGGCAGTGCAAGGCCCCATTAGGCCATTATTGCGTCACAGTATATTATAATTATATAATATGCCTATTTGGTGTTGTTGAAATAGGAAAATTATGAACAAGACAACATGTCTAGTTTCAGTCAATTCTGAACCCTTACAGAAAATTTCCGGAAATTTTCTGGAAAAATTTCAGAGTTTTAAATTTCCGGGAAATTTACATCACTACTTTTTTATTAAAAGTTGCCAGAAAGTCAAAACGAATAATGTATAATGAAGGAATAAACCTTCCTTGTCAATTCAAGACCACAGCCAATCAAATCGGGTCATCAGCTGAGGAGCTATAGCGAGTTGAAGCGAAGCCTGCTTTCCGTTTCTTCATTTCCGCATAATTGACCCAAATTTAGGTATCCTGCCCGCCAATCCGCCATATGCTCATTTCCCAACCAATTTTCTCAAATTTGGTATCAATGACTAGCCAGTTGGACCGGCTACCATTTTCAATATTTCAATATGGCCGACATGTCAAAATCCAAGATGACAGAAACAATTGAGAATAGTCCTTCTTTTGTTCTTGTTGCTTTTTATTGAAAGTTCCCAGGAAGTCAAAACCAATAATGTATAATGAAGAAATAAACCTTCCTTCTTAATTCAAGACCATAACCAATCAAATCGGGTCATCTGCTAAGGAGCTATTGCAAGTTGAAGCGAAGCCTACTTACCGATTTTTTATTCCCGCATAATTGACCCAAATTTAGGAATCCTACCCGCCCCATCCTTATTTTCCAACCGATTATTTAAAATTTTGTTATCAATGGCTAGCCAATAGGTCCCTTCGTTTCGGTTTTTTTGAGTGCGCATGTCTGGCGCGAATTTCATAGTTTCGTACACCAACATTGAAAATTGACAGAAAAATTTTTTGTAGTGCACCTAAAATTTCACAAATAATTTGGTTGAATGTTAGATACCATTTCTATATTCAAAAGAAATGTTTCATTGGAATTAAATTCAATGATCATTTGTGGAAGTTCAGGAACAACAAAAATGGCAACAGCGCTGAAAACAACAAGACATCGGCGCCAACTGTCACTTGTGACAAAAATTATGGTCACTTCTCGTTTCTACCTGACCTACATTCCCTTTGCTCATGTTTTGTCGAAAGAACAGAACCTGATGAAAATGGCTGCACCAAGAAGGAAGTTCAAAGGAGCTACGAAGAGATGCATTTACGGTATGTATAGAAGTGACAGCCAGGAACCAGTTGTTGGTCAGGCGGCTAGATAGAGCATGCAGCGTTGCCCTTCAACTGACAGGTGTACGAAAGTTTACAAAATTTGGAGCCGTCAAGCATGCGCACCTGCCCAAACGAAGTAGCCTATTGAACACAGCTTTATGGTCCTATTGTCAGCTGTGAACAAACTCCGTTGAACAAACTAACAGAGGGTGAACTGGTAGTTTTCCGAAAAGGTGTGACAAAGATGACTTTTGATTAGCTTCATATTGAAATTTTACCTAAATTCATCGTAGGGCCAATTTCCATAAGGATCTTTTTTAATGTAAGTATTTGAATTTCAATAATTTTAATGAATTTAATTGTATCTAACCTTGACTGTGAGTATCTAATTACGTAGACAAATCATCTCCTTACCTGAGTTTGGTTCTGACCACGAAGCTGTGCGCATCGTGCGAACGAGACAGCCAAGATTGTTCGACAATTTCCAATTACTACCAAGATTTTGCAATTATCGTATCTTGAGAAGTGAATACTTCATATTCCTTTTGACGAAAGTAGTGGTAAACTGTTTGGTCTGTGTGTGATTTGACCATCTCTTTGGCTTCTTCATTTTTCTGTCCGGAATTTGTGCGGTTTTAAAGTGTGATTGTACACCGATTTCTTCGGCTGCGCGATTAGTTTTTGTGCCTGGTTGCTTGAAAGTTTGAAGATTGGATGAAATGACGCCGCCTGCAGTGTGTACTGTCTGCTCATCAAGTGTTAAATACAACGACGAACGATGTCATATCTGCGAAAAAGTTTTTCACAAATTGTGCCTCCGACGCGACGAAAAGGATGCCAACTGGATATGCCCCGGGTGTTTCAAAAAGGAGGTCCCCCTCAACTCGTCTCATTTCGAGGCTATCATGAAGGAGCTGCAGGGACTCAGGACATCGATTGAAACATGCAACGCAAACATTCAGGCCACGAATAAAGTTTTATCGGAACACGCCGAACAGTTGAAATTGTGCAAAGACGAAATCAAGTTGCTTAAACACGATAACACGAAAATGTCTCAAAGAATTTCAACTTTGGAAAAGTCCTCTTTAAGTTACCTTGAGGTTTGCCGAAGGATGGAGCGTGAAAATAATTTGATTATATTCGGTTTCCCACGTCAGCCTGATTCGGAAAGTTTTGAAACCGCCACAACAATCCTTAAGTCAATTATGCCAAGCTTTGACCCTGCTGTTATTCAGTCTGTCGAAAAAATCAATGTTAAAAACCAAAACTCATCACCAATGGTAAGGGTCCAACTGCAAAATCGAGCTGAAAAGTGGAAAGCTATAGGCTCTGCAAAGAAGTTGAATAGGAATCTATACCCCAACGTCATGATACGTGCTGACTTGACTCCGCAACAGTCTGCGCAGCTGAGGACTCTACGCGAGAGAATGAAAATTAGAATGCAGGAAGAACAGAAAAGATTCACCATAAAGTATTTTGACGGCGAGCCCAAAATTGTCGAAGCAGGTGATTCGAACTCGGATTCAAAGCGTCGCAGAGAAGAGGAAGAGTCTCCCCTCCGTCCTAAAAAAGCAAACAAGCTCAGTGCCTCTACGGGGATGGGAGAGTATGATGATGGAGAACAGAAATCGGATTCATAGCAACGAAGAACGGGCCTTAAATTAATATTTTCTAATGTGAATGGCATTCGTAACATGGACAATTTGATCAAAAACTGCGTTGACTTTGATTTTCTTTGTATTTCCGAAACCTGGGCTACCTACGCTGTCAAGGACCCACCAGTAAACTATTTAAACTGTAAAATTTTATGTTCACCTGCACTAAAGGAAAAAAATAGGGGAAGGGCTAGTGGCGGTTTGCTAGTTTTGTATAATGATAAATATGATGTTGTTGTTCTATCTGTCACTCACTGGTGGATAATATTCAAGGTAAAGCAGGACGCATTGGAAATTATTGTAATATTTATGTACATCAAGCCTTCTTTGGACATTTCCGACTTCCTTGAGCTTTTGCAATTAACAATCACTGAAATAACCGAAAAATTCGAAAATGCAATGTACATTCTGGGTGGGGATCTAAACTGTAGATTGGGATGTCAGGGCGAAGTCTCAGTGGAATCCATGGCGGGTACTATTTTGCATGAGACCCGATCAAGTAACGATAAAGTGTTTAATTCAAGAGGACGCCATTTGCTTGAATTCATGTGTTCAAATTCGTTTATACTGCTGAACGGGCGAACTCCTGGTGACCGCCCTGCTCAATTCACTTATGTTGGGGGAAATGGTAGCAGCGTGGTTGATGTGGTGTTTTGTTCTAGTGCTCATTTGGCTTTGGTGGGCGATTTCGGAGTCTTGCAATGCCCTGTTTTGTCGGATCACTTCCCAACTTGTGTCAGTCTCAGTATTCCTCACAAGTCTCTACTCCCTAGGAGTGCGGAGGTTGCAGATTGCACTACACACAAAGTCCTGTGGTGGAATTGTCAGTTATATGAAGAGTACCTGTCCCGTATGTACTACTCTAAGCAGATCTCTTGTGTTGACAAACAAGAAATCTTGTACAAAAACCTACTATCAGTTATTGCTGATAACGCCGAATTGCTGGGCATGACAAAAAACGTACGCTCTGCTCACAAGCTAAACACAAGTAAGCCTTGGCATGATTTCGAGTGCGTCGCCCTCAAGAGAGAGTTAAACACTTCACTTGCTACCTGCAAAAGAAATAGCTTTGAACCCTGCTCCAGAGATGCGTACATTAAATCTAAACAAAACTATAAGCGCATAATAAGGCAGAAGAGGAATGCGTACGATTTAATGATGGTCGACACGTTGAGCGCATGCAAAAATCAAGCAGACTTCTGGATGGCGATTAAAAAATTTCGCAATCGCGCACCCCCGACTTCATTGCCGTTACACATTTGGGATGAATTTTACTCCACTGTTTTTCAGCCCCGCCTAATAGACAACACTATGTTTATTGATGTTAGGCACCCTTTTTTGGATTCACCATTTACCCTTGAAGAACTTAAGAGCAGTCTGTCTAAATGTAAAAACGGTAAAGCTGCAGGCAAAGATGGGACCTCGTATGAGTTTCTGAAGTTTCTCCCCCAAAACTGGTTACTTTATATTGTTTGCTTGTTCAATAAAATTTTGGAATCTGAGATCTGCCCGTCAGGCTGGTCCGAAGTAGTACTTGTAATGCTTTTCAAGAAGGGTGTGCGCGATGATCCCCGGAACTACAGAGGCATTGCCCTCGTAAACTGCCTGGTAAAGATATTCACCCAAATCCTCCTACACCGTTTAACTTCATGGTGCGATGATATCAAAGTGATACCGGAGTCGCAGTCCGGGTTCCGGAAAAATCGCGGATGCATTGATAACGTTTTTACGCTTGCTAGCGCCATACAAATAAATATTCGATTAAGAAAACGCAAGGTCTACGCTGCCTTTATTGACTTAACGCGGGCGTTTGATTCCATTGATCACTCCATTCTCTGGCGACGACTTTTTTGTCTAGGAATTAGTTCCAAAATAATCCGAATAATAAAAAATTTGTACGAAACCGCTACTGTGCAAATAAAAGTCGACAATGCCTATACCAAAAAATTTGATATCACTGCGGGTGTGCTCCAGGGTGAATCTTTGAGTCCTTTACTTTTTTCTTTATTTCTTGCCAAAATTGATGAATTTTTTCGCTCGCAGGGTGCCGTTGGTATTGATATCGATGGAACAAGCGACTTACTTATGTTGTTATTTGCTGACGACCTGGTGCTACTCGGAGATTCTGTGAGAGATTTGAACAGGAAGCTCGATTTATTGTACAGGTACCTGAGTGAGAGCAAATTAAAGATAAATATTAAAAAGTCCAAAATCATGTGCTTCAAACGGGGTGGTTTTGCTCGAAGCAATGATGAGAATTTTGTATATGACAATCAGCTGCTTGAGATTGCGAGTGATTATTGCTACTTAGGTATAAATTTTACACCTTCTTCCTTCTTCCTTCAACATACGGGGAGGGCCGTTGAGCGGGCAAATATCGCGATGGGAGCTACGATGAGTCTGATGTCGAAATCGAAACTCAATTCCTGGAAGTCCCGCATGACTCTATATAACTCAACAATTATCAATTCGATAATTCATTGTATTCCGGTTTGGGGCCTGCGTTATTTTGATGTACTCGAGCGTATTCAGCTCAACTTCTTTAAACGTCTCTTACTGTTGCCGAGAAATACACCAAATTATTTACTTCGCCTTGAGACCGGAAGTGTGAGGTTGTGTCACTTGGTACTGAAACACTCCCTCAGGTTCTTGAACAAGGTCTTACTGCTGCCTGACTGTCGTTATCCAAAGATGTGCCTCCTGCGGTTGATAAAGCTCGACGCATCCTTTCCAGGTAACAGCGCCAGACTGAACTGGTTTACGCAGATCAAAGACATACTTTCTGAACTGGGATTCGCTGATTTGTGTAGTTTGGGGAGACTTGACACCTTGAGTACTTATACTGATGAGATTCTACTTAAATATAGAGATAAACTTTTCGATGATGACCTGAACAGGCTAAGTCACTCCGAGTTTACTCAGTTTTATCGTTACTTTACTGTCACGCGGGACCCGGCTGTATATCTCTGCATGAAGTTACCTATCGGCGTAATAAGAATATTATCTCAGCTAAGGATCACGGGAACCAATAAAATCATTAGGTTTTACCACAAGGGATCCTCTTATGTAATTGACACTGAAATAAATTGCTCAATCTGCAACCTCCAAACACCTGAGAACTTGAACCACCTGCTGTTCGAGTGCCCTTTTTATAAATTTATTAGACCGCCTTTGTTGACACGGGTTGGGAATTTGATCGACTTTGCGGGTGTCATCAACGGGATTTCGGAATCGCATGGTGGGGTTGTATTCAGGTACGTCACATCAATGCTGGAGTTGCGATCGTTTGCCCTCAACGAGTGACAGTCAATGATGTGAATCATTCTTTTTTTTCAATTTGTAATTCTTGTATTATTTATTCGCGAGTTATTCGTTATTATTTTGTTCGCATCTTGTTTTAATTTTCCCTGGTATTTCCATTGGTTACTATGTTATTGGTATTTTCACGCATTTTGTCTCGATGTAACTTTATTTTTATATGACTTTGTCTTAATCAAACTTCTTGTTGTAAAAATTGAATATTTTTTAGAAACAATAAATTAAATTGAAAAAATCATCTCCTTACCTTTAGCAGTCTTATCTAATAACAGTAGCTGATGTTATCTAAACACATAGACGAATCTACTATACTTATTAGTGAGATGATATATCTAATTTTATTTGGCAATTTATCTATAATGAGTGATAAAATAACATTATATGTTAGATGATTCGTCTATGTTATAAGAAACACTAGGTCATGAAGGCGCCTTTAACCAAAAGTCAGGTGGTCCGGAACATTGAATAAACTTGATGATTAAATAGTCTCGAAAACTGAATAATCTCGAAAACTGAATAATCTCGAAAATTGAATAATTTCAAAGAATGAATACCCACTCTTAAAATTATTCAAATTAGGATTTCTCCTCAACATTACTTTTTCATCCGTTACTGTAGAACACACCATGAAAAAGAAATCAATTTTTGACATAATCAACATTAGCTTGAAATTTTTTCCCAAAATCTGATACAAGATTCGGAGGCCACCATAAAACATGCTATAAAATGCGATTCCTTAATTGTTTGGCACACTTTGGCTGATTCGAAGAAAAAAACAATTTAGATCAGTCAAACGCTATTCCAGATATTCACAAAGTCACTATTGCAATTTTGGTGTTCTAATATACTGTTACGAAGCTCGCGACCATCCCGGCTCTTTCTAGAGAAATCTAGCATTACGCGTTGCATTCGGGAAGCATCGAGAGACTTCAGCGGTAGGTCACGACACGTCGAGACGTCTGGCGGAGGTGCCGTAGAAAATACGCGTATATTCTCGACGCAGATACCAGAGAAATCCTCGTGTGCTGTAAACATCATCAGGAAGCATCCAGAACTTTCGATGCCACTATAAGAGAGGAGCTTGACCTGGCATCGACAGAGTTTGAATCGAGAGATCGTGGCGTCAACACCTTAAGCGACATTGTGAATTTCTAAGCGATTAATAATTCTGTGCGTTATTTAGTTGTGTCGGTAGTAGCTAATAAAGTGCAGTTTGTTAACAAGTAAATCAGCGCATTTAATTCCGAGATAGGCGAACCCAAATATCGTAACAATACACACGTTCTAATATAGTTCACACATAATATATACACTCGATAACAACGTAATCTAATGAGATGCACCTAGGTACTCATTTTACTTGCGAATTTCGATGAAGCCTGGAGCATAATAATTAATAATAATTAACAACACAACATACAACAGTAACCTTCGCTGAGCTGAAGAGTGAGACGAATGATCGTACTCAATGCGAAAGAAAGAAAGGACCGACCGAACCTACTGCGCATTTTTCTAGTCAAATCTTGGTGAACATCTCTTTTCTAGAGTAAAGATTGACTTGAACTATCAGGTAAAGGACCCTGCACGATTCTTATGGAAAATGGCTCCCGGTTCAATTCTCTGAATTTTCGATATGTTGTAGCTAATGAGATACTAATCAAATACCGTGAACCCCAAACTCAAATAATGGACAGTTTTTTACCCACAGGGGGTTGGAGTTGGAGGTTTTGACGGCTTCAAAATGATATTATGACGTTAATAAAAGCTTTTTATTTGGTTTCTCTTCAAGTTGTGTTTCATGCTAAATGTATTAATTTGACAGAAAAATATCAACCCCCTTCTCCACCCCCAACCCCTATCTACCATCATAAAATTCGAGATTACTCCCAAAAGCTATGCGGATGGCTTCTGTGATTTAAATTATGAATTTTGACATAAAAATTATTTTCCACCCCTAATGTTGGGGTGCCGATTTTTCAATTTCGGTTAATTTGGCTGAATTTTTGGTATTGTGTTTTTCTAATTCTGCTGAACAAAAAGTTCTCATACCAAAACTTATTCCTATGAACAGTTTTCATTCTGCAGGGGACTGAAGTTCAATATTTATGCTCTCAAATTTTCAACTTCAGTCCCCTGTAGAACAAAAACTGTCTTTTTTGTTCTTTTGTTTTTTTGAAACTTTTTGTTCAGCAGAATTAGAAGTACACAATAGCAAAAATTCAGCCAAATTAACCGAGGAAAATAGGAAAATAGGCACCCCAACATTAGGGGTGGAAAATAAGTTTTATGTCAAAATTCATAATTTAAATCACAAAAGCCATCTGCATGGCTTTTGAGAGTAATCTCGAATTTTGTGATGATAGATAGGGGTTGGGGGTGGAGGAGGGGGTTGATATTTTTTTGTCAAATAAATACATTCAGCATGAAACACAATAACTTGAAGGGAAACCAAACCAAGAAAGCTTTTATTTACGTCAGATTATAATTTTGAAGCAGTCAAAACCTCCAATTTCAATCCCCTGTGGGTAAAAAACTGTCCATTACTTGAGTTTGAGGTTCATGGTATTTGATTAGTATCTCATGGGCTACAACATATAAAAAATTCAGAGAATTTAACCGGGAGCCATTTTCCATAAGAATCGTGCGGGGTCCTTAAACTTTTTCAGTAACCATACACAGGGGTTATTCAAAAAAGATGTCCACCCGTTTTTTCTTGAGATTGGTTAACAATAGCGAGTTGCGGCAAAAACTGTTGTGTTCAGCTGCTTTTTTTGTTCAAGTTTAATATGTCAACCAAAACTACTTCACCAAAACTCTGAGTACGAGGGCACCTCAAAATTTGAGATAATTTTTTTTCTACTGTATAAGATTGAGTGATACAGTCATTGGAAAGGTCTTAAAAAAGTTTCAATGGACAAGTGCAAAAAGTTGCCAAAAATTTCCAGCGGTTTTCATTTTATGATGGAAAACAAAAACCTGGAAAAACACGTTTTCATGTATAAAATGAGAATCAATGGGAATTTTTTCAAACTGTAAACTGCATTTAATAGGTCGCGGGAACATAACTGTCACCCTGGCACCCGCTATGGCAACGTTGCAGGCACGCCAGCACAACGAAGCCGAGAACGAAGCGCCTCTTGCCAGCTTCTTGCCCATGCTTGCGCCTGAGGGGGTGCCAAAGTACCGCTGTAGAGATTCGCTTGTTTTTGACATTACTCTGTTAAATCTTGAGTTCAGCACATTAATTTTTATGATAAAGCGACAATTGTTCAATAAATTATCTATATATTAATCACAACTTTACAACTGAAGAAAATTGTATCAACAAGTACGGATTACTGAAAATAACATCATACCATATACCCATCTTTGGCACGCCATTTTTGTTCCCGCGACCTATAGAACTCATCAAATGGTCAATATCATGTGTAACTCGATCAATATGCAATGGCTATTTTAAAATTTTGAGGCAATTCAATTCAATTCAATATTTTTCTTTGTTTTCGATGACCTCCAACCCCCTTGAGAACCACCCCAGTTTATTGATAAGGACTTTTCGAGGGATTTTTCAAAATCATTCCTCCATTATTTCTTCACTCAGCTTTTATAGTACTCTTGACAGACTAGAAAGCTTTTTTTTTCTATGCTGATCACAAAAATATATGACACTTATGGGTTTTTTGCCAAATAATTTCTCAAAAATGAATAAATCTAAATGACGAAGACCTATTTTAGGCATCCAGCAGATACACTACACTTCATGTTAGAGCTATGAAACTTACTACACTCTTTTTGGGGAATTGTTTGAAACACTTCTGTCCGAGGTGTCAATCAAAATTATGGCTGGGTCCGAAATGGCGGTCGTTTTCCAATATAGCGGCCTACATATGTGAGAATTAATGATCATTAAGCGTAAATTACGATATAAATTACTGGTGTGTTACGTCGTCATTTACATTAATGATCATTTAGAACGTCATTTAGGACCTCAATGATTATTAACTGGGAATAACCATAATCGCCGGTGGTCGTGCATCATGAATACCTAGGCCAGCTTTTCTGGAATGGAGGAACTCGACTTTGGTGTCCTGCCTCTTGCAACAACATCTCTTGTACCAAATTGAGATAAGGCCCGTAGCGTGCTGCGTGCACGTATAAGCACGTACGAAAAATTAAAAACTCCCCGTTTTACATAAGAAATAACTACCTATTCGCGGAATTTGGATGATACGAACATTGCGAGCTTGTAGCACACTATCGGTTGGCGGCACTTTATTTTTGGCAAAGTCGAATTTATTGGTGAGAGAATCGGTTTTTCCGTAAGTCTTCGTGAGATAGGTAGGTACCTAACGGGTGTTTTTTTAGAGGTATAGAACTTCAATCAGCGATAGCGTTGGTGCTTGGGAAGATTTTGCCGTCATTTTTTCATCTAAATATTCATTAAGGCTTGCCATTTGATCATGTACATGCACAATCGCACAACTCCAGACAGTTTTTCAAAAATGATCATAAAACTTGGTTTTTTATACGGAATTTTCGTGCTTTTTGTGAATTTTCTTTTCCAATTTCCAATTACCGACCGATAAGATTTTGTATTTCAACGTACTTAGACTTCTTTCATTTGGGGCTTGTGAAGTCTCTGGCTTTCCTGTCCCAAACTGTCCAGGGTCTTGGGGACAATATCGTTGGCCGTATTAGTTAGATAGAGCCTGATCCTTGCCAAGAAGCTACCCGAAATTGAACCTATCTAAATTGGAATTTAAAATGATAATTTCGAGCTGCCGTGCGATTGTGCGTGAGTATGAGCAAATGACAAGCCTTTATGAGTATTTATATTAAAAAATGACGGCAAAATCTTCCCAAGCACCAACGCTATCGCTGATTGAAGTTCTATACCTCTAAAAAAAACACCCTTTATACTAATCGCAAAAGCAGTTGAAAAATTACAAAGAAAATTGTAATGAACCACGACACGATAGATACGAACATAATGAACTATAACATGCGTCTGTCAGTTGGCTTGACACTTGCCAGCCGCACACATAAACCAGGGCCGCGCGAAATTAAAAGTTGGTTAGACTATGGGACTATGCAGTTTTGACAGGTTGACTAAATCATGTATCTTTTCTTCTTTTCCTCTATTTCTTTTGACTCAATACAAATTCAGCTTATCAAGTGGTCAACAAAATAAGTGTCACAGTTGATATTTTCATCGGTTTTCAAAACCAGACAGCTTTGGATTCCTTTGATCGATTTTGGATTTGTTTGAACTGATCAATAGCACCATTCTTTAGCTATCGGATACAAGTACTGTAGAATGGAAGAAAAGTCAAATAAAGTTTACATAGGGTGTCAAGTAAAACCGTGCAAAACTACTGAAGATTTGTTTATGCCCCATTTTGTCAAAACAATTTTTTCGTCGATACCAGCACCTAGAATATGAACATTGACGTCTTCCCTCGAATCGGTTTTTGATTTGCACCCTTATTATGATTTTGGACAAAGCTGTGCCATTTTTTCTGCAATGTATACTTATTGCAAATCTGCTATCAAATTGGTCTTATTATCGAAGAAAATTTTGCAACAATAAACAGTTTCACTTGAAGAACCATCGCTTTTCAACATTTTCCTCACTCACCCCTAAAAAAGCTACCCCCGCGGTCAATGCCCAACCATTGTGGGCCGCAATGTTGGGGCTGGTACCAGAATCGGTACCTACGATACTGGAATAGCATAATGTCATGAAAGGGATACTCTTGTTTCAAGGTCAAGGGATTGTTTTCAAGGGTTCTTTTAATAAATTGGAGAATTGATACCTCGAGAACGAAAAGAAGCAGAGGCAGAATTCTTGCTTCATGTCCAATTGCATACACTGACGCATATTTTTCAACAACATACAGGCTGTGATACCTAACATAGGTCGGAGATGTGCTTCATAGCAACCCTCACGCAAGGGATGAAAGTGTTTTTGTGTAAGTCTTCGGTATCATTTCTCAAGATGTTGCTCTCCTGAATATGATTTTGGAGATAAAAATTGATTTCAGGCAAAATGATTTCCTCTTCGGGAACAAAAACGCTTTCGCTGTTTTTCTCATTTGTACCTACCTACTACATCTTTTTTGACTTTTAAAAACTAAAAACATTCATGTAGGTAAGTACGTTTCTGTTTGAGCTCAAAAAATTGCTTCTTTTTCTTCTGCCTTTTCTATCGCTCCGATAAAGTTAAAATGCCTCGTCTCAACACCAGATGAACTAGCCATCGTGCAACGGATGAGGGAGAGAGGTGACACTGTCGCCAATATTGCGGCGATATTTAGGACGTCCCCCAGGTCGATATTTCGTGCACTTCGTCGCCTGGCAGATGGATATATCAACTACCGTCGTGGAGGAAGAACACGGAAAACGACCCTCGCACAAGACCGCCTCATCCGGAGGCAGGTTCAAAGACGGCCGACCACCACTGCCAGCGCCGTAAATTACGTGTTGAGGGCTACGACGGGAACCCAGTTGTCCAACCAAACTGTCAGGCGAAGGTTGCACGAGTCTGGGCGAAGAGCGAGGAGGAGAGCTGCATGCTCTTTGTTGGACCGGCAGCATCGAGTAATTGTTTTTTTTTTTCGGATGAAGTGAGTTCAATTTGTTCAGATTGGATGGGCGTGTTTTGGTGTAGAAAGGAAATGATGAAATATTTGTGGAAGAGCATAATGGAGGCAAGAGTGGCTTTTGGAGGTGAAGGAGTGACTGTGTGGGGTGGAATATCGATGAATGGGAAGAGTGAACTAGTGATTCTGAGAGAAGAGACTATGAATGGTGAGAGATATCGGGATTTGTGTATTAGAGATACTGTGGTCCCCTATGCGCGTAACTTCGATGGTGACTTCATTCTGGTTGACGATAACGCAAGACCACATCGTGCACATATTGTCACCGAAGCCTTAGGCAGCAGTCACACTGGAGCCACCACCACCCACTACCACCCACCACCACCCACTACCACCAAGCAAAATAATCCGCCCTGGTCTCACTGAGCCACCGTCCATCGTCCACCGGTAACCACCGTGTCCCCCTCCTGAATTTGACATAATCTTGTTTTATATAATCCGTACTACAATTCTGTAGCGAAAGTTGCCTAAAAACCACGATTTTAGGCAACATTCGCTACATCAGTGTACTGCGGAATGTATTTCATACTCCCAGGGACTTTTCTCACACGATTCAAGAATAGCGGCCCAGCTCATGTCATGACAATATTGACAAGTTCTCTGATTGCAATGATTTCGTCTGATGACTCAGATATCGACGAAGTTGTAGCTTTATACTACATTTCGAAAAAAATCCGTAAAAAACGCCGGAACATATGGGTGCGTCAAATGTCTCTTGACAGAGAACAACTAAAAGAATTTCATCAATTAGTGCCGCAGCTTGTTGATGAAGAACAATTTTACAGTTATTACCGTATGAACAAGAAATGTAACAATTTGTTAGTGACAAAAGTGAAACCTTTGTTCTCTTCGGGACATACACATTGTATGTTGTATGTATGCACAAAATGTTTGTTCTGCATGCGCATCAAGATGCGCATTGTTAACCACCGACCACTGACCACCACTTTGTAAATTTCAAACACATGGCCACCGGTGGTCACTGGGCGGTGGTAAGAGGTGGCTGCAGTGTGACCACCATCATTACATTGCGTGCGTTTGATTTTTGGTTGATGGTAGTGGGTGGTGGTGGGTGGCTCAGTGTGACTGCTGCCTTAAGGGATCACAACATTGAGCGAATGGATTGGCCACCCATGTCTCCAGATATGAATGTGATTGAACATGTATGGAGTAGAATGAAAAGAAATTTGAAAGAAAGGGAAGGACAAATTGAAACTTTGGATGACTTGGCGAATGCAGTTCAGGCTGAATGGGATGCTAGTCCTCAGGATTTTTTGCGAAATCTGGTGGAAGGGATGCCTCGAAGGGTTGCAGCTCTCATCAGAGCTGGAGGAGGTCCCACCAACTACTGAGAATGAGCTCACAAGTGAGTGATCCAAGACAATTTTAACTTCTTTATGTCTAATTGTGTATAATTTTTAGCTACAGCCAAGGGGTACCTAAACCACGCTGAAGTCGTTGGTGTACAAAGGTTTTACTACCTTTGGTCGCAGCTAAACCAGAAAGCAAGTGCAAGCTTGAACTAAGTTGTACCTGTTTACTTTCTCGGTCGACCTAACCAGCACAGAAAGGGAAGTAGGTATTGTGATCGAGCAAAAAATATTTCAAGAAATTGCCAGAAACACTTATGCATTTTGAGATTACCGAAACGATCCAGACCATTTCGATAGTTTTCTGTTAGTAATATCTTTCAGTACGGTATTTTGAGAAACATTGTTTGAAATTGTAAAACTTATTTCGTTAAAATTAAAAAAGTCGCCAAAGAGCTTGTTTTTTTCTTTACAGAGTAATGATAAATTCTCTTTTAGCTAAATTTCATCACCGAAATCACATTCAGGAGAACAAAATCTTGAGAAATGATACCAAACACTTTTACAAAAGCACTTCCATCCCTTGCTAAAGGGTTGCTGTGAAGCACACCCCCACTATGTCAAGTGCCAGCCTATGTTAATGAAAAATATGCGTAAGTGTATGCAATGGAACATGAAGCAAGAATTTCTCCTCAGATTCTTTTTGTTCTCGAGATATCGATACATCAGTTTATGTAAACAACCCTTACAAACAATCCCTTGACCTTGAAACAAAAATTATCTGGTTTGTGATACCAGCCCCAATATTACGGCCCACACGGGTTAGACACTGTCCGCGGGGGTAACCTTTTTCAGGGGTGGGTGAGAAAAACATTCACAGGGGATGGTTTTTGAGTGAAACTATTGATTGTTCAAAATTTGCTTTGATAATGAGACCAGTTTGAGAGGATATTTGCAATAAGGTGTACATTGAAGAAAAAATGGCACAACTTTGTCCAAAATCATAATAAGGGTGCAAATCAAAAACAGTTTCAAGGGAAGACGTCAATGTTCATATTCTAGGTGCTGGTATCGACGAAAATTTTTTTTTTAATGGGGCATAAACAAATTTTCAATAGTTTTGCACGGCTTTACTTGACACCCTGTATAAACTTCATTTGACTTTTATTCCATTCTACAGTACCTACTTGTATCCGATAACTAAAGAATGGTGCTATTGATCAGTTCAAACAGATCCAAAATCGACCAAAGGAATCCAAAGCTGTCTGGCCTTGAAAACCGATGAAAATATCGACTATGACACGTATTTTGTTGACCACTATATTTTGGCAACAAATGAAGATAGTATGGTGTGGACATTGCAAGCAATAATATAGTATATTATTCAACAAGCGGGTAATGATTGCTTCTTACTCATGAGGATGCAGTTTGTCGACACGAGCCTTGGCGAGTGTCGTAAAGCATCCGAATGAGTAATAGCCATTACCCGCGAGTAGAATACTAGGCTTTATCCGGTCTTATTGAAAAATGCAGGCATGTATGCGCGTGATAATGCGTGCATTATTCAATAGGATTGGATAAAAATAATTATTGCCTTTCTTGAATTAATGAAATCTAAGCTAAATACCACCTCACACCTCACCTAAAATATGAAATAATTATTATATTTAGAGATAATAATGACAACAATAGCCCAATACTTTGGACCATTCGACAATTTGACATTGACATTTTGGGAGAAAATTGATTGCCACGTTCATTTACACGCTACGGCGCAAGCTCATCGACTTATTACGATTTGTAGTGTGTCACCCCCAAATTTTCAATCGTCATTTAACGTTAATGATCATTAAGTGTAATGATCATTAACGTTAAATGACGATGATTTTATTTTCTTGATTTCGACCCCCCAACCCCTTTTGATAACTATCCAAATAACCAATTTGGATTTTTTCAGCAATTTTTCTCATGATCACAACCAAAATCACACATCACCCTGATCATACGTCAGGATTGTGTCCATAATAAAAAAGGGTAATTCTGTTAGTATTTGATAAATTTTGCGAAGTTTGGTATCTTTTTTGACTAAATTTGATCTTCTAAGTTCAACAAACACACCAGCTAACTTCATTTGATCATCTTCTCCTGCTCCTTTTTCATGTTCCTCTATTACCTGAGTCCAATAGCTAAAGAATGGGGCTATCGACCAGTCCCAAACAGATCTAAAATTGACCGAAGGAATCCAAAGCCGTCTGGTTTTGATGGAAATATCGACCACGATACTTATTTTGTTGACCATTTTAGGTGAAAAAAAAAGGATACGGCAATGATGATCCATTTTCAAAATACACCGATTACATACTGAGCAATGGTGCGTCCTTGGTGGCTTGGGCGTTATGCATTTTTTACATATACTGACCGCTTCAGTGATTAACTCTCCCTGTACAAGAACAAATGATCAAGAATACAGGGTCTGCAACAGTGCGTCGGGGTTTCCTAGCGCCCTTCCCTCACGAGATGGATTGATTTGAGAAGTTCTATCTCGTAAATTTATTTCCAACTATACAGGGTGTCCCGAAATTAATGCAACAAAATTTACAGGGAGGTAGACAATTGAAAAATAAGGGGACTTCCTTGATAAAAATACTCTCGCAAACGTAATAACGGAGATACAGGCCTTCAAAGTTGGTTTTTTAAAACAGTTTTTTTGGCATAACTTTTGAACCGTCAAGCCGATTTTATCCAAATTTGAACCAAAGCTCACTAAAATAGGTCTCTATCGAACAATGATAACACATTCCATCAAACATTTTCAGGGGCGAAGATAAAAGGGGGTACCTTCCCCCTTTTTCTCCTCTTTTTCACCCCCCTGAATATTTTTAGGAATGATTGCAATTTTTGAATTCAAAGTTCAATTTAGAGAAAAAAGTTACTCTTGCAAAATTTTGGTTGAAGGCTTCATTTTCGAGATATTTGGGTTTGAAACTTCGGAGAACATCTCGAAAACACCACTTTCAATGCCTTAAAAATTAAAATTCAAGAAAACTCAAGATTCCTCAACTGAAATAAGTTTTCTAGGTGTTTGAAGTTGATAAACTACCATTTTTGCTGAAAAACATGAAGCTTTTCAAGGAAAAAAAATTTGGGCCCTGAAAAGTGGCGATTTTGTGATGTTTTCCAAAGTTTCAAACACAAATATCTCGGAAATGAAGCTACTAGTCAAAATTTTGCAGGAGTAACTTTTTTCTCTAAATTGAACGTAGAACCCGAAAATTGAAACCATTTCCAAAATTATTCAGGGGGGGGGAGGTACCCCCTATTATCTTCGCCCCTGAAAATGTTTGATGAAATGCGTTATTATCCTTCAATAGAGACCTATTTCAGTAAACGTTGGTTCAAATTTGAATGAAATCGGTTCAACGGTTTAAGTTATGAAAAAAAAACTGTTTTAAAAAACCAACTTTGGAGGCCTGTATCTCCGCTATAACGTCTGCGAGGGTATTTTTATTAAGGAAGTACCCTTTTTTCAATTTTCCACCTCCCTGTGAATTTTGTTGCATTAATTTCGGGTTTTGTGCTATAATAAAAATAGAGATTTTTTTAAATTAAATGCCCCACTTTTGATTTAATTTTCTTGTTCAGCTTTTGAAGCTCTATTATAGGTGTATTTTTGTTTTTCCAGTTTGTGGCAGTGCTACCAACTAAAAATTGAAAATTGAATTTTTTTATAATTTCAAGGTTCATTTTGAAGTCGTGGGGGCCTCAGTTTTTGGAATTGAGGAATGAAATTTGGCACAACAACAGTCGAATAAAGGATGAATAACTTCATGATGAAAAACTTGAGATTCAGTGATACAGGGTGTGCACAATTTTTTTCGAACTTCGCTAATTTCAAAGTGCCATAAGTCATTTTTTTCAAATGGAATGACCCCTAATTCATCTCACCGTTCGACAGCTTGTTTTTTCCTCTTTGATTTTTACTGGTGGTACCCTACCCCAAAATTTGATAATTTCCGAGATAATCGATAATTTTGATAAAAATTGCAGTTCATCAGAATTTTTCACACTGGGCAACATTGTGATCGCTATATTTGCCTGGAACATTCTAATATTTCTTGTGATTATTGTTGACTGACATACTTTTTTTTCGATTTTGTTACTTCGTTCTGGCCTTTATAAGATGTTTTTTTTTATGAAATTGCCATCCTAGTGTTATTTACTTTTTTTTGTTGAAAGCATTTTTGCTCGTTTGTGCAATAATCATATGTTCCATTTTCCTTTGTTTTCTCATAGAATGAATTCTTTTATGTGCAACAAACTGTATTGTTAGCGATGTCTATGGATACAGTATTCCTAATTTAATGTTAAAAAGCCTAAAATCAAATTGCTGTGTCAATAAAAAAACAAGTGAGTATGCCTTCACGTGCGTGAGTCTCAGTAGCGCATTTTCTCAAAGAGGCATATTGTAAACGTAAAGAAATTTGGTTGAAGGAGAAACACCATTCCTTGCCTTCATTCGAAACTCATTGTGATATTGTGTTATCAGAATGGGGTACTTGCCAATGAAATAGATTTGAATGAAAATTCTTTCACTCATCAATATATTTTTTTGTTTGAGGGCGGGAGCTGGGAGCGGCGACTGATCAACAGTAGTCTATTCTTTCCCATTTTTAGTCGGCTATCCACATAGCGAAAGAATGAGATCGCTATGTCCTCGGGTCTATGTTTTTCATTTATCTCTTACTTTGAGGGCAGCGTGTGGGGGTGGCAGCATACGGCAAAGTAACTGTTGCACAGTTTGAGTTGAGAGTTTCCAAATGTTCAAGGAAATATGACAATCAGTGAAAATTGTGAAAGTTGCATTTTTTTGTTTGGGGGCGGGAGCTGGAGGCGGCGACTAATCAAAAGTGGCCTATCTCTTCCCATTTTTAGTCAGCTATCTATATAGCGGAACAATTTGATCGCTATGTCTTCAGGGTTATGTTTTACATGTATCTGTTACTTTGGGGGCGGCGTGTGGGAGCGGCAGAGTTTGGCAAAGAAATTCTTCCACAGTTTGAGTTGGGAGTTTCTGAATGTTTGAGGTAACATTAAAAAGTAATTCAGTGGAAATTATTGAAAGTTGCACTTTTTTTCTTTAGGGGGTGGAAGTTGGAGGCGGCGCCATGTCAAAGGTAGCCTATTCTTTCCCATTTTTAGTTAGCTATCCATATAGCGAAATAATTAGATCGTTATGTCTTCGGGTTTATGTTTTTCATTCATCTCTCACTTTGAGGGCAGCGTGTGGGGGCGGCAGCATTCGGCAAAGTAACTGTTGCACAGTTTGAGTTGGGAGTTTTTAAATGTGAGGGAAATATGACAATCAGTGAAAATTGTGAAAGTTGCATTTTTTTTGTTTGGCGGCGGCAGCTGGAGGCGGCGGCTAATTAAAAGTGGCCTATATTTTTCCAATTTCAGTCAGCTATCAATATAGTGAAAGAATTAGATCGCTATGTCTTCAGGTTCATGTTTTACATTTATCTCTCACTTCGGGGGCGGCGTGTGGGAGCGGCAGAGTTAGGCAAAGAAATTCTTGCACAGTTTGAGTCAAGAGTTTCTTAATGTTCGCGGTAACATTATCAGCTAAATCAGTGAAAATTGTTGAAAGTTGCACTTTTTTTCTTTTGGGGCGGAAGCTGGAGGCGGCGCCATATCAAAAGTAGCCTATCCTTTCCCATTTTTAGTCAGCTATTTATATACCGAAAGAATCAGATCGCTATGTCTTCGGGTCTATGTTTTTCATTTTAAAGTGATTGGGGGCAGTTTTTAGCAGTTTTTTTCATGTCGGCGGCGCATATTGATGACGGAATGTTTCTTGGCTTACGTTTATAAGTGGCAACTATGTATTATTCAAAAAATGAGAACACCAGAGCATCAGGTCTGGTAGAAAGTGCAATATTATGTTATTTCAAGTTTATCGGGGGCGGTTTTCTCTATGTTGGCGGCGCAATATAGACATCCAATATAGCCTAGCCCTCCTTTGGAAGTGGCAGCTATGTAATAGCGAAAAAATTAGAAAGCTAGGTCGTCTAGTTTGGGAGGAGTTCGAGGAAGGGACGGACGGACGGACGGACGGACAAAGCGGTTGCAATAGCGATTTTCATCAAGATGGAAAATGCGCTAAAAATTGTCTCTCGGGTATCACACACCCCACCTGGGTTATCACGTAATTTTTTTCACCTGGGTAACGCCGGGTTAAACAAGAGGTTACTGGTCCTTGATAATTTTCCAACGTTTTTTCCCATTTTCTCGGGAATTTTCCGGTTGAAAATGTAAAACCGGCCTGGGTTTTTGAGGCCGCACTTGAATGATGGAGTTAAGTGAAGCCTAAATTGACAATTATTACAATAAGATGATTTGGAATGAGATTTGAGGTTTTCCCGGAAAATTCAAATTTTCCTGACAAAATTTAAATTATCTGCAAATTATTTTCAATCTTTCTCTCTAATTTTAACTCCCACCTGGAGGGACGTTTCGAACAAAAATGTACATAGGTTCCTGGATACTAGTCGGGAAAGTTCTGGGGTGACACAACCGATTTTTTACCATGAAGTTATTTATCTTCTATTCGACTATTGTTGTGCTAAATTTCATTCCTTAGTTCCAAAAAACGAGGCCTCAACGATTTTTCAAAATGAACCTTGAAATTATGAAAAAATTCAATTTTTAATTTCTAGTTGGTACTGTTGGTAGCACTGCCACAAATTGGGAAAACAAAAATACACTTATAATATAGCTTGAAAAGCTGAATAATAAGAAAATGATTCTAAAAGTGGGGTATCCCATTTATAAAAATTGTTTTTTTTGTTATAGCGCAAAAGTGGAACACACACTTTTTTAAGTGTAGGTATATTTAAAAATAAGGTAATTATTGACGACCACTACTTCTCGACTTCAGCCACCAGCTTTTCACGGTAGGTAGACACCACCACAACATCACGTTCGTCGACCGTAGTTTCCTGGGGAAACCACTATTTCCACTGTAAAATGCTCCTTCTTTCCATTACTTATCCACCAATGTCCTACGACGTAAGTACAGGCAAGAAGGAAGCGTCCTACATAGCTGTTTAAGTGGTTGCCTAACTCTTAGAAAATGCTAGTCGAGAAGTAGTGGTCGTCAATAATAACCAACAATAATTTCGGGAGATAGAACTTTTGAAAGCATTCATTTTATGTATTACACCTTTTCCTTAATCTCATAAGGGAAGGGCGCTAGGAAAGCCCGACGCACTGTTGCAGGACCCCGTATAGTCAGTGACTAGGTAATATTTAAAAAAAAAATAAAATAAAATAAAAAAAAAGGCGAATGTACCTACCTGGGGAGGGTAACCAGCTGGTGTAAAAACAGCCATGTAGTAATGGAATGATATATTGATGAGCAGCCAATGTCCTATAATGACTAGAATGACACAAACGTAAGGATTACGGTGCCACCAATAGGGAAGACCTATCCAGTAAGCGATGAAGACAACGGAACTCGTCAATCCAACGACAGCCACAACAAACAACTATAAATGATCATGTTAGTGCCGATATTCTTGATAAACTGAACAGATTGAAAATTACCGGGCCGATGGCGTAAGTGAAATTATCGACAAACCAAAACATGGGCTCCATACAAACATCGGCTGCATAGCTTTGATCCATGAAATGATTGTACATCAGCGAATGGAAGGTAAGGCAACATTTTTGAAAGAACGATTTCAACAAACAACTGAAACATTTCGTTTTTGGAACGATGTCACAGAAAAAAAAATGAACAATCAGCTTACTAAATGGATTTTGGTAATCTTTGGAATTTCCAGCGTATAGTTATCATTTTGGTATACATTCAAGGATGCAGTGTGGGTGTCATGAAGCCTTGTTTTTCATCCTTGAGGGTGCCTTAGTTTTAGGCTGAAAAAAAGGTTTTCATGAAACATGCGAATGTTTCGAATTTGAACACAGAACCGCTTACTTGCAGAGATCAAGTTAGTCAAAGTGGAATCTACATTTTCCTTAGAAAATGAACACAACAGCTTCCACTATTTTGCACTGTCGAGCTTCTAAGGTCGTCCCGAGCAGTCATCCATGGAATTACAGGAATGACATTGTGGTTGTTTGGAATCTGTAGGATGTTATTCGGTTTTCTTTTTTTCTTATCATCAGAAAGAAATGACATTGGAACATCACAATCGTAGATCACAATCACAAGCCGAAGTGATCTAACCTAAGGAGGCGATCTGCCAGCTGACAGGAGTGACAGGTGACGCGTGACACGAAAAATTGCGCCAACTTTGAAGGAGCCCCACTGGCAATGGCGTGGGCCGTGAGCCGTGGGGCACCATAAGGCGCTTGCGAAAACCCTGATCCGATGTAATCAGAATTACTGAATTCGAATCCGTTGCGTTCGAAAACCCGTTTATGGTGATCTCATCGTCATCGTATGGTCATCGTCGCCTTCGCGCGACACAGTTTTTACAGTTAGACTATTGGTAGCACTGCATGGTTTTGGGCCGAAATATGGCGGAAAATTTAAACATGTAACACTACTGCAAGAGACGGCAACATACAAGGTGGAATGGAATGTCGCGCGAAAGCAGTGCTACCTTCGCATGTTTGAAGATAGGTCTGCACAGGCGGTATATTCGCAGAAATTTGGCGATATACCGCTGAAATTCAATTGTTATCGTTGCAGTTGTCAAAATGAGCGGATCCAACATAATAGGGAGTTATAGGCGATTGACCATAGAAGACGATTGACCTTATTGGGGAAAATGGCCGTTTCGTCGAGGAAGTTTTAGGGCATTAATTTTTAGAACTGGTGTAAGTTGCCGTCCGGCAACGGCGGTGGTTACGTCAATTGGTGGCATGTCAAAACTGTCACTTTGCTGTCTTGTGCAGTACGCCACAAGCAAACTTTCGTTCCTGTGAACCATAGAAGACCTGTGAACCCTTGGGACCCCATAGGCTCGTTATTGGGCCCCATGTTGATGACCAGCGTCGTCGCAGACCTTTCTCTAAATCATCCATAGCTTCCGCCCAAGGAAGAGCAACAGACTCTGTCACACCCGCACGGAGGGAAACACACAAGCCCGTCGACCAGCCTGCCAGCCAAGAAAAAATCACCTCGGGCTGGCCGTGCAGAGTCAACCACCACCTACCTTTTTTCCTCGCTTTTTTCTAAAGATTTCCTGCTTCGACTTCAGCTGGAGATCCGCATTTTTCATTCTAACAAGCTCGCCGTAGCTACCTCTGTGTTCGCGACGTAAACGTTGTCTTTTTTTATTGCAATAATGTAGTGCATTGCTGGGGGCGTAGTCTTTCAGCTGCGCGCCTCTGGAGCTCGATCTACTAAAAACCTGCTAAATACGCTAACCATAACATGAAATAAGAGACACAAATGCAAACCCCTTTTTCAGATTATTTCTACTTGTCAAATTTCCATGTCAATATGTGGGTATTACAGGTATCCACTAGTGCCCACCTAGGCTACTAGACGTCGGAGTAGGTTTTCCTCGCAAAAACGTCCTCGACGATCAAGTACCGAGCTCTACACCAGGTGGCGTTTTTCTAATGTAAATCGCCTATTGCAGAATAACATTTTATTTTACTGTACGGCACTATTGAAGGATGCGTTATTAAAATACTGCTTAACTTATTTTTGGTTGAAGAATCAGAGTTATTGCATATCAAGCATATCTCAAATTCCCCTACTCCCCCTACTTATACCCTCTAACGGGGGGAGTTTCTAAAACGCATGCGGCATGCAAATTGCATGCGGGGCACAAGGGCCCCTCCGACGGGGCTGATTTTTAGCACACGTGTGCTGCAAGACCTGCAGAGTCTATCCACAAAAAATCAGCCCCCTACCTATAACATAAGGGTAGTTTACTCGAAATTGAAGGAGTATAGGCAACCAACAATACATCAACAGGGCTATATTTGGGACTACTGGTTCAATGCATGGGGTGTCCACTCTTCAACCCACCATTCATTCACTCCACCGCTCAGACATCCCAAAACGCAAAAGCCCACCGCGAATTATTCCACTGATTCTGCAAGCCACAGCTCAAACATCCAACCGGAGAAAAACCCACTGCTCAATATCCCACTCGTGACGACATAGCGCAAAAGTCCACAGTGCATTTTGCCACCGCGCACGCATTACACCGTTCAACATGCAACCGGAGAAAAACCCACCGCTCAAAATTCCACTGGGAGCGACAGAGCGCGAGAATCCAAAACTCGAACATCCCAAAGCGCAAAAGTCCACAATGCATTATTGTGCCACCGCGCAGGCACTCCCCCGCTCAACATGCAACCGGAAAAAAAACCACCGTTCAATTTCCTACTCCGAACGACATAGCGCAAAAAATTTGTACTAATTTTTCGTATTTCCTACATTTAGTGGTTTATTTCGAATTGTTTATTGTTGGATGGTTCATGTGCTAATGAATAATTAAATACGAGCTTTCCCCGATAGGTAGGTTTCTATAATGCAGGAGGTTCTTTACAGGAGCTCTGGCTGGACAGGTGAAGCAATATAGTCCAAACTTCGCAGCGCCGACAAATCCATTAGTCCGGATGTTGAGAGGAAAGACCCTGCATTTTGTGATCAAGCGAGGCCCCTTTGCATGTGTGATGCTTGGACCCTCTCGGGCCCATAAAGATCAGTAGCCACCGGCAAAAATAGTGGAGGCTCTGTATACAGGGTGGAGCAGAAATTTTTTTGATAAAATTCGTAGGTATTTCGTGAACAAAAACGAATGGAGTCGCGTGATTCACCATATCTGTCCCAAACTTTGCGCTTATTGAAATAAAGAGATCCATTTTCAATAATAATTACCTTGTGCCGTTTTTGAAATATCGTGAAAAGAAAAAAAAAAGAAAGCTGAAAATTGCCTTTCCTACGGGTAATTTTTAAGAAGTGGTGCCCCGATGGGACCCGCGACTGACTGGCGTGCTTCCTAAGAGGTCCAAAGTCCAAAAAATTACCATTTTTAAAATCGTTGCTTTTTTATACTTTTTTCGCTGAAGTATATATTTTCAAGGTCGAGGAACAGAACGCAATAAGTTTCGAGAATGTGTCATGCACCAGTGGCGTACCAGACGGCTGCGAAGGGGCCGAGGTGCGATCTTTCACAAAGTCTTATGGTAAACCGTGACTAACACTTTTTTTGATATGTTTGACACTTTTGAATCATCCCGTAGATTGTTAAATTGACCTATTTTATAGATGAATTTCATACACCAAAAGTTTCTATCGATGTTACAAAGTCACACCGTAGTTTTGTTCCAAAACGTGCATCTTGAAGAAATTTAATTTCAAAAGCTCGCAATGTCTAAAGAAAAATGTTGTCATGACTGAAATCCGATTCCAGTTTTTTCTAGTTTGTTCAATAGAGATAACTGTTTCCATGCCTTGAAATGGATAAAGTACCAACTCAAAGCTTTATTCTGACCATAGCCTAATTTTTTTCTGTGTAATAGCACGTTTCGTCACATCAAGCTTTGACATGCAACATCTCAAGAAATAAAATAACTCCGTGACTTTGTGAAAACGGGAAAAAGTTCCAGCAAATGATATTTGTGTGTAAAATAGCCTCTAAAGTAACTGTCTAGGTCAAAGTCATAGTTATAAATACATTGGACAATGATGGAACTAGAATTACAAAACATCAATTTCAAGAGTAAAAATCTGTTGTGGGGCGACACAAAACTTTCCCGGCGGTATCTAGAGACGTCAGTAATGATTTTGATCGAAGTGTCCCTTCGGGAAGGGGAGGAATCGATTTGAAAATTAATAAAAAAATTTCATTGAGTTAGGCGTTAAGCAAACATCCTGCATCCATTGTCGGGCCTACAGAACAAGCTCTGTGAGAACAAGTAACAGGTTAGATTGGTTTTCCAAGGTGATGAAATAATTCAAAAGGTAGAACCGAGGGTATAGAACTAGGTAGCTAACTGTTATGATATCTCAAGAATGCAATGCTAGTTCCTTATCAAAATTTTTGTTTCTGCTTTGGAGATGATGATGAAATCACACAAACTTAATTAAAATTTTTTGCTGCATCTGTGTGTCAAATTATAACTCTATATCTTCAATTTAGAGTTTGAGCAGACAAGCCGAGCAACGGCATTCTGCAACCATGCATTGTTGGCAGAACAGTTCAATCTGCACGATCACATATGGAATTATTGTGAAATCAAAGGAAAAATCGACCATGTCGAGCGACCATCCAGGAAAACTAACTTGCATACACACATCACAATAAAGCACTGCGATTCAAGGAGTTTCCAGGCGCGCGCTGTAGAACCTCCATCGTCACAAGATTTAGTTTCATAGAGAAAAGGTTGTTTTCAAACAACAAAAATTTGGGGAATTGGACGAAAAAGGTTGGAAAATATTCAAGAACCAATTACCCACTCAGCAAGAAAACATCTCTGTGACATCACTTAGATGTTCAAGTCACAAACAACTGCGATGTTAACAAAAAAAGTCTATGCGATGTTAGGTGGACATCTCTGTTACCTCTTATGTCCGGGTAATTAGAACATGAATGAGATATCTCAAAGATGTCCAAATGTGACATACTATCTACATCGCTATTCCACATCTCCTAGATATCACTTTTTGACGTACATATAACATCGCATTTGGGATGTGTATTTTTAAATAAAAATTAATTTTCACCACTTTTCAACATAGTTTTATGCCTAGGAGGTTCCGTACCTATTTTTACTAATTTTTACAATCTATGCAGCACGTTTTTTCCCTAAGAAAAGTTGTTCTACTATTGGCGTACTCCGGAGGATTCGAACCTGGATCCCCACAAGTGATAGTTAGAGACACTGCTGCCGATTCGTCTAAGCTACCAACTTGTCTAATACAGTATATTTTAACAGCGCGTTTGATGTTCAGGGATATTTCTCGGGATATTTCATTAGGACTCCAAACGATACACCGAACCCAAAGAGCCTCGCTGGGGCTCGAAACGTTACAGCAAGACACAAGGGGCTCCGTTGGGGCCCCGGACGTTACAATAAGACATGAACGGGAGTCACCAAAGTATTCGAAAGCACAATAAGACAAAAAGGGCCCATTTTGAGGTTCCGAATAACACAAAAGCAGACACACAAGGGTTCACCAGAGGTGCGAAAGCGCGAAAGCCACGACAAAATGCAAGAAGGCCCAGTAGGCCTTCGAAGAACACAAGGAGACACAAATGGGACACACTAGTTCCGAAAGCCACAAGCACAAGAAGACACAAAAATGGTTCCAAACGACACATGAAGACATAAGGAGGCCCGCAGGGTAGCGAAATTTAAAAAATCTCTCAGTGACTACGTCTCATTGACGTCAGTGAGATGTTACACTTCGATCAGTTAAAAGAAGTAACAATGTTACGTCCGGTAGATGTCTCATGTGATGTGTGATGTTCAATTTAAGTTCATTTCGAAACATCTCTTAGACATTACATCGTATAACATCGCGGATGAACATCTCATAGATGTGGAAGTAACGTTCATTGTGATGTTATTTTGTGACATGATTGAGATCATCTCATTTAAGAAACATGACATGCTATGCTGAGTGGGTACCTACCTATTGTTTAAAAACCAACTGTTAAAAATCAGTTCACTGATTGAAAACCTGGGGCAGAGCGAGGAGCAGAGTTCTAATTAGCTGCAATTCAGGGCCCCAAAGTTACGTGTGAAATGAGGCTTCGAGCCCATCAGGAGGTTAGATTCTAACCACACCTGACGGCACAATAGCTCTGAGAACTTAAAAACCGAGAGGGGGGCTCAGTGTAAGCTCCAAGAGACACTTGTGACACCAGGGAGCCTATAGGGCTTTAACCAACCCAAGAAGACACAAGGGCGCCGTTTTGGCCTGAAACGGCAAAGTCTAATAGTCACAGATGAGGGGGCCCATCAGGGCCTTGAACGGCAGACACCATGGGGTGGGGATGGAGCCCTGGTACCGCATCATATAAGGGAACTGCACACATTAGAGCTTGAATATAAAGGCCAGTTTATAGTCGACGGATGCATAAACGGAGACGTAAGCGGAAGTGTTCCGCGAAAGATGAACTGGCCTAAACTGGTGTGATCGTTTATAGTCTGACGCAATAAACGGAAGCGGTGACGGACGACGGAAGAAGTTGGTCAACATTCAACTTTTGATGTAGACGGAAGCATAAACGTGACAATTTAACCAATCAGAGTGAAGCAGCGAGGACGCAACAAACCTCTCATGGGGAATTCTGAAAGTCCCTATATAGACCTTCTCATATAGACGGTTCCCTTTACTCGCAGCTCGTCTGTAGGTCTTCCCATAGACTAAGCTCACTGGTTCAATCGGCTGTTTAACGAGGAGCGCTTCTACTTTTATGACGTTCTTTTACACCAACTGCGCAATCGGCTGCTCAGCAATTCCCTTTCTTTTACTGTCGCCCGTTTGTTAACTACGCAGCTAAACGAAACCGATTGCTGTAGATGCTCTGCTGCTGCGCTTTCATTTCAAGCGAGAAATTTTCGCAGGTGACAACAGTACTGACTTGACAGTAGGTACAAGAATATATGTCAAATCTTGTCACGAGTCTTGTCAACTTGTCATCAACATGCATGCGCCGCCTTGCGCTTACGTCGACTAATACCGTCTGATCTGGGTGACCAGTTCAAGCCGCTCATGGCTTCGGGGCAAGGAGAATCGCTCCTCGGGTATATACCCCTTGATGGTCTTGGCCACGACTAGCTCATAGTCTGGGGTGAGTGTGGGTTCGGGTTATGGGATTTCGTGCATTCAGCATAGGGTCAAGGATAGGAAAAGCAAAAAGGAAACAGGTCAACAGTTATATTCATGACGCAAGGTTACATAACAAAAGGAATACAAAACAAACTGTAACCGTTTCTGGTGTTACGAAGAAAGCAAAATAAAATAGAAAAGATACTTAGTAGGTCCCAGAGTGAAGCTCATAACCATCCTCGACCTTTCTCTGTCCATCGGTGAAACCATCGTTCTTACTGGAAAACTGCCACGGCTACAGGACTCGCCTCGTGGTGTTAGGTCTCCGTCAGCACTTGAGAAGGTAAATCGGGCGCCACCAGTGTAGCAGCGGAGTAGACGGAGCCCTACGAGGGTCCTAACGGCACACTGGAGCCAGCCGGGCAATCCTCCAGTAAGACAGCTTCACCTAGAACATCGAAAGGGATCAGAGACACATACACTACTTTGGTATCTTTCCCCAAAATTTATATCCCTACCCCAATTTTGATGATAGTGCCGAAAAAGGTAATAATCGGTGGGTAATAGTCAAATGATATAGACGATAGACGTCGACAGATAATTTAGAGTTGGTGGCGGCTCAACCTTCCGGGAGCAAAGGCCAGGTCAACAGACATGTACGCTGGTATGCCATTATAACAAAGCACCACTTAACTGGACTGTGCTGTGCATGGGCGCCCGGAGGGGGGGGCAAGGGGGGGCACTTGCCCCCCCCTGGCCTCGGAGCAGCTGAATAAATTCTTCCTTACGAAAAAATATTTTTTTTCGAGAAAGGAAAAAGAAAAACATTTTCGAAAGAAAAAACTTTGAGAAAGTAATTTACATTTTCTGAATTGTTAGAGCAATTTGAAATTTCATTAGGCTTCTACCTAAATTAGATAGCTACCCGTAAAGTCATAAAATAGGGTTTTTTCAACATAATGAACGAGTGTAACAATTGACCTACCTATATATCAATCATAGCAATACTTGAAATTTTCTGAACCTCTGGTTTAAAACACTTGGGGTTTTTTCAAGATAATGAACGAGTGTAACTATTGACCTGGCTATTTTGAAGTAAATTTTTATACATTTTGTACAAAATTACAAATTTTAATAAATTTCTCCAAAGTTAAGTTTAATTTTCAAATATATTTCCTTATTTTTCGCACAATAATTATTATCACCATTATTATTATTATTATTATTCGAAAAAATTTTCGCCCGCGGCGCTAATCTGAAGGACTTCGCAAATTAGGCCAGGTAGGTATGTGACGTTCTCTAACTAAAGCTATTTGCCCCCCCCTGACAAAAATCCTGCGGGCGCCCATGGTGCTGTGGCAGATAGACGCCGACTGAGAGATAGGGATGTCCAACTTCGATTCGATTCATACTTGAATCGATTCAATGGAAACGATGCATCTGAAAAGTTGAATCGATTCAACTGTATACGATTATTTAGGGAATCGATTCAAACTAATGTGATTGTTGTTTCGATTATTACGCACGCGAAAACACTTGTTGATGCCGAAAAGTCGTTCAATTTTTTTGTCATTTGTGTCGACTATTGATGAAAAATCACTTATTATTGTCAACATTATTATTATTCTGAAATTTTTCAGCTGGGGCATCATCCATTAACACCACAAACCTAAATAAGCTGCCCCGTCGAACTGAATGCACTAAGATCGGTTCTTTCCGATGCATCGATTCATTTCATACGATTTTTTAATCGAATCAAACTATTGATTACGATTCGATTCGATTAGCACGAATCGATTCATCGACAACATTTGGACATCCCTACTGAGAGATGGATCGCCTGGTGATGTCTACGATGGTACCACGACGGGGCGTATTCTGTAGACGCCGGCGCTGTCGTATGGTGGCCCACGGTTGACTGACGAAGCGAATAGTGGAGCGGTTGAAGCTCGCTAACGCGTCTCCTTAACGAATTATTTTTTTTTAGAGTATAACACTCTGGAACCATCACCATTCAATTGAAAAAACATCAGGCTTCAGAATATATAAATTTCAGCAAAATCGCGAGGTACCGACATCGAGTTTTTTGCCATCAAACCTCGAGAAGGTCCGATTTTTCAAGGGATTTCATCACTTACAAAAACTGAATTTTCTCGAAAAATATACGGTCTTGATGGCAGGTTCTGACGTCAATTTATAGATAATTTCTTGGGCAACATTTTGATGTACGTCACTCTCGCTCTGTTTCCCTAATAACCCCGGAAAACAAAAAAATGTGCAGAAAACAGCGACGAAATTTGTCAGTGTCCGCGTTCCCTTTACGATAACTTTCGAATTCACGATATCAAATTAAGATTTTTTCACACAAAAATGTTCCTCAATTCATTCTGAAAATATAATCCCCCATAACATATAGTCGCGTTTTAGAAATAAAGGCGTCAGAAGCAAAAACATTGGAGCGCGCGCTCCCGTAAAACTGTCAGCCGCCCAGTATTTGGAACATGGGCTATGAGGTGTAAAAATTTTTCTCGACGTTATCTTAGATGATTGAGTGATGAAACTTTATATAATGGTTTTATAGACAATTACTTCTCTCTTTGCAAATTATTGGGACCATACCATCCTGCAGAGCCCCTACAAGGTCGCTGCAAGGGCTTCTTTGGTTAAAAAAATTACCGCTAACGTACTGCAGAGCAGATATTTTTGTTTTTTTTTTCCACTTCATTTTTTTTTATACGTCACTTCTTATTCAGAACTGTATGATCTGAAATATGTGGTGCCAAGTGGTAATCAGACTCCAATACCAAAGCAGTATTGAAGGAAATACCTACCTTACACTTCTGCGTGATTATCTAAATAGAGACCTATATATCGAAGTTCTATAAATTCAGCGGTGCAGCCAAGTGGTGGGCTATGGGACTATAGCCTCTCCCCAGATTACCAATTCTTCGCCCTTTTTTAAAGAATTTTAGTCCTTTCTCGAGTTTCGAAGGGACATTTCGTTCCCAGTTATTGACTCAGCCTCCCACGACAAAATCCTGTCTGCGCCACTGAGTATCTGAAGTCAGGTTTCTATGTTTTGTATATTTATCGCAATGTCTGCATGAGGCACAATGGTTCTTGATCAATTTCAATGGGAAATAAGTGGAAAATTAAATCCATCAAACGAATGAAATGTCCTCATCGTCATCGGCATCATTATCGCCATCGTTCTCATTTTGAATTAGGTATTATTATTTTTGATTGATTTCCGCAACCTTTGAATTTGCAAGCTTCATGATGTTTCTGGCAATATTGAAATCTCATTTCACATTGAGCAAAATTTTCAGATGTTGGACATTTTCTGCAAAGACAAAAACTGCTCAACATTGAAATGCCAGTGCCTGAAGGAACATTTAAAATGCACTGAGGCTTGCAAATTAAAGGTATTTCCTTCAATACTGCTTTGGTATTGGAGTCTGATTACCACTTGGCACCACATATTTCAGATCATACAGTTCTGAATAAGAAGTGACGTATAAAAAAAAATGAAGAGGAAAAAAAAAACAAAAATATCTGCTCTGCAGTACGTTAGCGGTAATTTTTTTAACCAAAGAAGCCATTGCAGCGACCTTGTAGGGGCTCTGCAGGATGGTATGGTCCCAATAATTTGCAAAGAGAGAAGTAATTGTCTATAAAACCATTATATAAAGTTTCATCACTCAATCATCTAAGATAACGTCGAGAAAAAATTTTACACCTCATAGCCCATGTTCCAAATACTGGGCGGCTGACAGTTTTACGGGAGCGCGCGCTCCAATGTTTTTGCTTCTGACGCCTTTATTTCTAAAACGCGACTATATGTTATGGGGGATTATATTTTCAGAATGAATTGAGGAACATTTTTGTGTAAAAAAATCTTAATTTGATATCGTGAATTCGAAAGTTATCGTAAAGGGAACGCGAACACTGACAAATTTCGTCGCTGTTTTCTGCACATTTTTTTGTTTTCCGGGGTTATTAGGGAAACAGAGCGAGAGTGACGTACATCAAAATGTTGCCCAAGAAATTCTCTATAAATTGACGTCAGAACCTGCTATCAAGACCGTAGTATATTTTTCGAGAAAATTTAGTTTCTGTAAGTGATGAAATCCCTTGAAAAATCGGACCTTCTCGAGGTTTGATGGCAAAAAACTCGATGTCGGTACCTCGCGATTTTGCTGAACTTTATATATTCTGAAGCCTGATGTTTTCTCAATTGAATGGTGATGGTTCCAGAGTGTTATACTCTAAAAAAAATAACTCGTTAAGGAGACGCGTTAGCGAGCTTCAACCGCTCCACTAGAAAGCAGACAGTTGGAAGTCGCTATGGTCATCTGGCAGCATCAATATGTCGGAAACTCGGATATTCAGGAACAGCACAATACCAGTGGAATTAAATTTGGCAGGAAGCAACACAACAAAAAAAGTTATATTACCGAGAGGGGCATTTCACCTGTGTTTTGACCAGGAGGACTCGCTTTTTGATCTCGAAAATTCATTCCCACTCGCGGGGATCGACTTTTTTTGAAAAATTCCAACTGATATCGAAAGTAGATGGAATTGAGCGTCGTGTAGACCCATTTTCAAAATTAACACAGTACCAGTTTTCTTACGGTAATTTTTCCACAATGAAATTAGCACATTTCGTGAATTTGAAAAAACTGCAATGCAGACTTTGACATGCAGTGTGAGCCCCACGAAATATTGATTTCAGGTGCAGACATGCTGGGAAATTAACTTGAAAAAAAAATTGAATTAATTTTTGGAAGAAAAACTTTTGAGAACGGACCCACGGTTTTCGAGTTTTTCTCTCTGGAAAAACTTTAAATTTTCCAACTTTTTCTCCCGTGAACAGATTTTCAGTGCTATTTTAAACAGGGGGTAACTGGGTCATGAACATTCTCCAACAATTTTTTCTCAACTTCACGAGAATTTTCCGGTTGAAAATGTAAAACCGGGTTTTCGAAACCGGACTTGAATGATGGAGCTTGGAGTGAAGCTTTTAATTGATTATTTTTACAATGATTTGGAATAAGATTTGATGTTTTCCCGGAAAATTCAAATTTTCCTGACAAAATTTTCAATTTCTTGCAAATTATTTTCAATCTCTCTTTCTAATTCTAACTTTCCACCCGGAGGGGCGTTTCGAAAAAAAATTCCAGAGGTTCCTGGGTACTAGTCGGAAAAGTTTTGGGGTGACACAGCCGATTTTTTTAACGGTAGAAGCTAAAACAAATAACGAGCTGGAGTGAGAGCTAGAGTTATTTCATTTCACAACAGGGGATCTATGAACAGAAGAATAATACAAGGTTTAAAGTACGATTTCACTGTCTGGTAATTCCAAAAATGGGCGAAGATACCCCCGAAAAGATGAAAAACTCGAAAGAACGGAAAAACCGAAAATGCTGGAATAAAATGTTGCAGTGTCGGTTTTGAAGCCACAAGTCAGCGAAATGTGAAAAAAATTACCCCGGAGCCTGGCGGCCCACCCTGGTATCGTGTGAAAATGAAGAATGAAGGGCTTATTCTAGAAGATTTTCGATCTAAGCCCGCGTTTTCAAGTTGAAACTGTTCTTTTTTTGTCGATTTTAGGCTATTAAAAGATTTATCAAAAACCGGCCCCGGAGCCCTTTGGTCAGCTCTGGTATCATTAATCGTGCAGGGCTCCCGCTAATCTGGAAAACCTGGAAAAGTCAGAGAATTCACTATTTGAAAATTTTGGTCAGGAAATGTCATGAAATTTTGAAAAAAAAAATGGAAAAAGTCAAGGTTTTTTTCTGAGGGTCAGAGAATTCGTAAACTGAGCAACTTTTTTTTCATTTTTCAAATCTGTTATCGCTCCTAGTCATCAATCATGCAGTTAACATGTTTTGTGTTTGCCGAAAAAATTGATCGTTTTATTTTACCTGCTACCCACAACGATTTCTTTTATTAGGTGCTTGAGAATTTCTTTACTCAGTAGTCAGGGAAAACTCACGACCATCCATGGTCTGTAAAATCAGGGAAAAAGTCAAAGAAATTTGACTCCATTTGAATGAATGAATGATCTCTTGTCTCATTTGGAGAATAAAGTGCCGTTAGAAGATTTTTGATTAGAGCCTGCGTTTTCGATTTGCAAAATTTTTTTTTTGAAAAAAATTGGTAATTTCGAACTTTTCCCGAAAAAATTACTCGGTAGATCTTTCAGCACCTGAGATCCATGAAATTTTCGGGTTTTTTTTGACCGCAATTTTTTTTGCGTTCAATTGTAGGCTTATTCAAGAAAAAAATGCGATCTGTATTGTTAGAACGACCAGGTCACAGGTCATATTTTCAGTCAGCTGAACCCGAAAAATTTCGTTTGTTTTGCAAATAGGTAAGGAATTGACCTAATTATGGAAATTGCGTCGTCGAATGTCGCTTTCGAGGCTACAAAGTCTGCGAAATGTCAAAAAATCGACTCCGGAGCCCTTAGCCCGACCCTGGTGTCATTATTCGTGAAAATTTTTCGGAATCGGCACCATGGCTTGATCCGCCGTTTCATTTGGAGGATAAAGTGCCGTTAGGAGATTTTTTATTAAAGCCCGCATTTTCGAGTTAGCACTGTTTTTTTGCAAATTTAGTCTTTCAGAAGATTTATCGGTTTATCTCAGCTTCAGTACCACCGAAAATTGTCCTTCAAGTACCTGATGCTGAAGTTTTCTAGAGCGCATCTGTCTGTCTGTCTGTCATCGAGACGCGATGTTCTCGATAACCGGGAAAATCGTTTTCGTGAACGTGAAGATACTATGGTCATGTCATCCATAGACATGTCATCACAGCGCCTACTCCTTTAATGGCTGTTAATGGCGACGGCATAACGGCTCGGAGCGAGTGTAACTCGGAGTACGGAGTGTAATTTCCATTTTTCGGCCAGTCGGAATCGAAAAATTCGGGGTTCTTCTGCAAATATAGGAGGGATTGACCCAACTGTGAATATTCCAACTACGATTGTCGTTTCCGAAACCCAAGAAGTCTGCGAAATGTGAAGAAAAAACGGCCTTGCGACCCCTGCTTTGGCTCGGTCCTGGTGTCACTATAATCTTCTGAATTTTCGGGAATCGGCACAATCAAATGTTCCGTCGTCTCATTTTAAAGAATAAAGTACCGTTAGATTTTTTATGAAAGCCCCGTATTTTCGAGCTAGGACTGTTTATTGAGGAAGGAAAGAGCATATAATTTGCCCCTTCGCAGTAAGTTCGAGGTTATAGGAAGTGGGTGACGTAGTAGGGTAGGGCTCACGCCACAAGGAACTTGACATAAAATGTGAATCAATCACATTTGGTCATCTGTGTTCCACAGATATTATAATTTGGCGGATTTACCCATGGGCGCAGTGAACGCGCGCCCAGGGCCTCCTGAAAAAATCTGTTGTGGGGCGACACAAAACTTTCCCGGCGGTATCCAGAGACGTCAGTAATGATTTTGATCGAAGTGTCCCTTCGGGAGGGGGCAATTCAATTTAGAAATTGATGAAAAAATTCTATTTAGTCGAGCTTTAACGAACATCCTGCATCCATTGTTGAGCGGACAGAAGAAATGACAGGTTAGGTCAGTTTTCCAAGGTGATGAAATGATCCAAAAGGTAGAACTAGGTAGCTAACTGTTGTGATATCTCAAAAATGCAATGCTGGTTCCTTATAGAAATTTTTGTTCCTACTTTAGATATGATGATAAAATTACAAAAACTTGATTGAAAACTTTTACTGCATCTGTGTGTCAAATTTCAACTCTATATTTTCAATTTAGAGCTTGGGCAGACAAACCCAGACCCAATGTGCCACCTGAGGGCTTCCGATCAAAATCATCCACCTAAAGTCTAATCAGATCATTCCAGGCTGAACTTAGGCCTCCGTACCTGATTTCGATTTGATCGGATCAATAATTCGGTCGGTTTAGCGAACTAACGCATTCATCACTGCTGTAGAACTTTAATATAATGTAACCCTGCATGAAACTGTAGAAGTACCCTAGTTTTTGGGGTGACTGGGATTGATTTTCATTATTATTTTATTTTGGAGAAAAATTGAAGGGAAATGTCTCATACAGCTCGCAATGTAACTTCCCAAATTAACTTCTCTAAGACATAACATAGAAGTTGATTTGTGTCGGAAACATGTTTCGACATCGCATAAAAATCCCAAATCTGACATCAAAGCAATGTTAATGTGGGATGTTTGAGAATGCCGCCGAGATGTATCAAGTCGACACTGAAAAGCGCGCTTGCGCAGTCCTGTGATTGGTCCATATGCCGGGCGCTTAATTTGAAAGCACACTGCGCGCATGCAAGCAGCTGATTTCGATCTCAATCCACAAATCACAAATAAACAATAACTCTTTGAAAAAGCAAAATACCATCCGAAGTCCAAAACCGTTTTGAGGTAATGATGTACGCTTAATGATAATGAATGATAGTGTACTTATTTTTTTTTGCCGCAGTAGTATGCAACTGGTGTTGTTTGTTACAGGTGTGAAAAAGTACCTACTCCGGCAGTTAAAACATGCCGTCACATGCTGAATATTTCAAAATTGGAGATAAAAGTAAAATCTCTGAAGAAATTTCCCAACGGGTGATGAACAGTAAGTGATTCTACGGAAGAGTTGTAGGATTTCAATTTTATATAATACGTAATTTTTTGTTTCAGAGTTTTCAGACCCCCAAGACTAATTGAGGTACCTGAATTTGGATTTAACCGTCGCGCCATATACTGGTAACCATGTTCCTGTTCACTAGGGGCCCATTATTCCATCGATATTCGGAACTCTATTGAAAAATTATTGAAAGTAACTCAAGTAAATTAAGTGAAAGTAAAACTATTGAAAATGTCTGAATCTCACTATATGTATGTATATGTTTTTTCAACTTTTTTTTTGTTATTCATGTTGTCTTTTAAATAAACATATATAAATATATATATATACTAAGATTCTATGTTAGTTTTGTTTAGTGGGATGAGATTCTTCAACTTTAGAACTGAATGAATTTTTCGCAGATGGTTCTGGACTCCCCAATACATCTCTACCAACATTTGCCAATGTCAGTAGTTGAGAAAGAGGTTTCAGTAGCTTGACATGTATGACATAGTAGTTACTGAATCCGTTTATCCTTGGCTATCGACACTCGATACTACTACGATATAGATACGATACTACCAGTAGTGCTGGTAGAGGTGAAATAGAACTACCAATCGCAAGCACGTTCGATTCCAGCGGCCTCATTCCTTTATAGAAATGTATCATTTAAGCCTGTATCAAAAGGTACAGAAAGGCACTTTGGACTAAAAAATTTCAAATTTTGCACAATTGAAATTTTTTGAAGTTTTGAAAAATACTTTTGAATTTTGGAAAATTTCAAACTCTCAGTTTAAAGTGCCTTGCCGTAGGTACCTCTCGATAGAGGTCTAAATAATTGATTTCTGTTGAGGGAAGGCCGCTAGAGCTGATCGTGTTTGCGCATCTTTGACACTATAGCCAGAGCTCTCCGTAAGATAAGAGAACAACATCACTAGGATGTTGAAATGCGACTTCTCATAAAAGTTCAAAGATCACATCTCCAAAAAAACACATGTGAACCTCTCAATGACATGGTGTTTTGACCTACTTGGGATGTTCACTTTATGTCTCATGTGACGAGCTTTTCCGTCACGGAGATGTTCAAGTAACATCTGTGTGCCAAATTAAGTGAACGTCGCAGTGAGAGGTGTACATCCTATTAACTTTCCTGCGATGTTTTTTTGTCGTGTGGGTTGTTTTAGCACTCCTTGAATTTTCGAGTATTTTCTTGATATTTTCCGAGAAATACGAGAAAATTCTAGACTGTTTCACTTTTCTTGTCAGTATTTGAGGCGATGATAAGGCATCAAAGAATTTATCAATTATTTTGAAATAATGTAAATTGGGAACGTATTATAACGTAGATAGAGGCCTTCAAAGCTGAGTTTCAAAAATGTTTTTTTTGCTACAATTCCTTTGGGTCAATTATGCGGAAATGGAAAAAACGGAAAGTAGGCTTCGCTTCAACTCGCGATAGCTCCTCAGCAGATGACCCGATTTTATTGGTTGTGGTCTTGAATTGACAAGGAAGGTCTAATCTTTCATACTACATTATTGGTTTTGACTTTCTGGTTACTTTCAATAAAAAGCAACGAAGCAACGGTGTTTTATGGTCCACCCTGTACACATTACTAGAAATAAGGGGTCCATGACACTGAACACTTAACAACTACATTGTAAACACTTTTTACAACAACGAAACAAGCTCTGTTGCCTTCTTCTCACGATGATTAGTCCCGACTGAGAAGGAAATTACGATCACAGTTATAGTTTCTTCACAGTTGAATTGTGAACGTCGTACTGCTCTTCTTTGTGGTGTCCATCTCAGGCCTACGCACAACATTGCGCAACATTGTTTTGTTGGTAAGTCATGAGTCACTGTACCCCGTACCTGTTCTAATTTTCCACTGAAGTGATGTAGGCAACCAACAATACAACAACATCCAGAGACTTACACTGTTCTTTGAATGCGTTTTTCCGTCTTTTTTTTGCAAAAATTTCTGGGTTATCCGCAAATTTTACTTAAAATTAGATTTAAAATAGATTTGCCTATTTTTTCGTTTCGATTTGCGTATGGCCGTTAAGTGTCATGGACCCGAAATAAGTGAATATAGATTAGGTATACATGCATGTATTAATACATCTGGCGTATCCTGGGGATTTCCTAGTGCATACGCATGGCATCTACACACATCAAAAGAATCTAGGGGACAACCAAATTCAGACGATTTCTAAAGTCATCATAACTTTTGATTGCCAACAGCGATTTCATATCGGTTTTCGGTGTTCGATAGCCCAATTCTTTGTTTTCATGTTTTGATAACGTCGAATACGAACAATGTTTCATAAAGATTTTACAGGGTGATCAATGGAGCAGTGTAAAATTGCCAAAAGTTCAGTACGAGCGCGATTTCCCAAAAAAAAATTATGCATTCGAATAGCACAGTTATAAGGACTGGTGTTTCAGCTTCAGTAACGTTTTTGAATTTTGGAAATCGAAGGTAAATTGCCAAAGATATTGATCATTTTGTGCCGCCATGTTGAGCTTCCAAGAAAGTGATCTGATTTCATTAGAACTCGGATTACACTCATGTCTGGTTTAAGTAATTTGAATTTCAAGGTCAAACGTTTTTTCCGGTCACTTTCAAGCCGCCACATTGAAGTTTTATGTAAATGATTCGATTATAGTGTGTTTCAAAGTTTCATTCAAATCGAATCATTCACGTGAAAAGTTCAATATGCGGCTCGAAAGTGATCGAAAGTGACATTTGACCTTGGAATTCCAATTACTTGAACCAGACATGAGTGTGTTCAAAGTTTCAATAAAATCGGATCACTTTTTAGCGCACTTCTCCAAACGGGAAGGCGCTTTTGTCCTCGCTTTGTCCGTCCGTCCGTCCGTCCGTCCGTCCGTCACAGCATCTAGTCCTAGACGAAAAGGTTTTTGCGAAAAAATTTTACTCCATTGGGTAGCTCATGACCTTGTATCCCGAACCAAAAAAAATCTCGACGAAATAATAATAAACAATGACAATAATAACAATTTAGTGTGACGCCGCATCGCCGTTGAATGCTGCATTTCAGAAGCCGGCCTGATCTCGAAAGTTATCACATGCGAGGAAGTACCCGATCTTATCATTTTACCATAATACATATGCGGAGTTATATTTAGAGGATGATATGAACTTCATTTTATTGAAAATTTCACATCGGTGCGAGGTGCAGGCCAATAGTTATTGATTTTTGAAAATGACTCCGAAACTACGGCCTCGGCCGCAAATGATTTATTCGTTGCTTGCTGGTGCTTGATATCCTTTCCTCCGAACAAAACGAAATTCAATACAGAAAATATTTCAACTCGAATGGGTAGCTCATGGTCTTGGTACGCGAATCAAGAAAAATTTTGCCGAAATAATCATGAACAATTACAAAAATAACATTTTGGTGTAGGGCGGCTTCGCCGATCAAGTGCTGGCATTCGCGGTAAGATGTAGAAAGTTGCGATATGCAGGCAACTACAATTTCTTAATGAAATACATCACTGCATGTATGGCATTATATTTAGAGAACAATTTGAACTTTCTTTTGACAAAAACTCCACTTTGATCCGACCGTCGGGTCAATTGTTATCAATTTTTGAAAACGACCGCAAAGCCACGGCTCGGCGCATATTACACGACCCTACAAATTTAAAATCAGACGTGCCGAAATAGTAATTGAACATTTTGAAATAGCCAATACTAGGTACCTGAAGGATAATGGCACTCAAATTACGAAACATGTTCGCTCAATAACAAAAAAAAAAGTAGGTAGGTATCACTAAAAATCATGTGACAGGCTACCATTTTTTCGGTTTTTCGATAAAAAAGAAATGTTCCAATTCAAAGGTGAACCCGATATTCGTGTTCAGGAGGTCGAAATCAATCGGGGAACATTTTTTTATATAAGTAACAGAATGACGCTTATGTGGCCGGTTTGTCTGTCTGTCTGTCTGTCTGTCTGTCTGTCTGTCTGTCTGTCTGTCTGTCTGTCTGTCCGAGTCCGTGCAGAAATTAAGACGCTGTACTCCTTCTCGAGAATTGAAACAAGAGTCTTGGAGCTTTTTTCCGATTAATAGCTGATGTCCTCAAGGGTGGCCAATGGGCACTATTTTTGTTATCCATACATCGTTATCAATATTCTCAAAAAACAGAGATCTCCTGTGCACTTCGATGAAGTTGAACTTCTCCTCGGGAAATAAAGCTACAGCCCTTGAAGATTGAACTTTATCCAGTGGATAGCTTAGGTCCTCAAGGACCAAATAGGCAGGTTGGCTTTCATGATTCGGCCGCCATATCTTGGCTGCCATATTGAAATTTCTTATTAGTGGAACGATTGTCATGAGACTTGAAATTTACCCTTGTCTAGTACGATCATTCTTATTTTCAAGCCAAATTTCATGATTGCCCCACCATCTTGGCCGCCATATTGAAATCTCTTATAGGTGGAAGGATTTTCATGAAACTTGAGAGTTACGCTTGTCTCGTACGATCATTCCTATTTTCAAGCTGAGTTTCATAATTCTGCCGCCATCTAGGCCGCCATATTGAAATCTCTTGTTAGTGGAACGATTTTCATGAAACTTGGAACTTACCCTTGTCTAGTACGATCATTTTGATTTTCAAGCCGAATTTCATGATTCTGTCGATATTTTGGCCGCCATATTGGAATTTTTTGCCCAAGACGGTAGAACCCTAATCACTTAACATCTTGCGTTCACCGAGGGGTAAACCGGTAGCCAAAATTGTGTACACCAGAGATCCCTTCCACGAAGGAGATCCCCAGAGATCCCCTGAAATCCCCCGGAGATCCTCTGAGATCCCCCGGAGATCCCCCGAGATCCTCTGAGATCCCCGGAGATCCCTCGGAGATCCCCGGAGATCCCCCAGAGATTCTCTTAGGTCTCTCGAGATCCCTCTTATCATTATAATATAATCACTTGAAATCGTATTTCGAAAGAGGTCTGAATGGTGAATTTATGTCAAGGAATAATAAGCTCGCAGCGATGGATTCTGCAACACCTTACTTCACCAGTTTACCTCCATCCTTACTAAGTAAACTGCGCAACAGTCAATGGGTGGTATTAATAAACAAGCGAATATGCCTCATGAGCATGAGGCTCAGTAGCGCACTTCCTTTTTGAAGGATTAGTGAACGCAAGATGTTAATTAGGGTTCTACCGTTATTTGGGCAGAGATTTCAATATGGCGGCCAAAATAACGTCAGATTAATGAAATTTGGCTTAAAAATCAAAATGATCGTACTATAGACAAGGGTGAGTTCCAAGTTTCATGAAAATCGTTCCACTAATAAGAGATTCCAAGATGGCGGCAGAATGTTGGAATTTGGCTGGAGAATAAGAATGATCATACGGAACAAAGGTGAGTCCCAAGCTCAAATCTCAATTTCACTCAAATCGGACCACTTTCAGAGAAATTCGAAATTGCGGATCAAAGATGGCGGCCAAGTGACAAAAATCATTGGTCAACTTTATATGGTGGTCACGTACGCATTCGATTGGCGTTTGCACCACATTGATATCTCTTTTCGTTGAGGCATAATTCTCCTAGTTCTATCACTTTGAAACATGTTCAATATGGAGAATACAAGATGGCGACGGGGCATCAATTGTCGAAAATTGGATGTATCTAATTGAAATTCACATCGCCTGCGAAGTTCACTTGAATCAGACCACTTTCAGATATATTTAAAATGGCGGATCAAAGATGGCGGCCAAGTGACAAAAGTCATTGGTCAACCTAATATGGTGGTCACGTACGCATTCGATTGGCGTTTGCACCACACCGATATCTCTTTTCGTTGAGGCATAATAATTCTTCTAGTTCATCACTTCGAAACATGTTCAATATGGAGAATACAAGATGGCGGCGGGACATCAATTGTCGAAAATTGGATAGATCTTGATGTGGTTTACATTGCCTGCAAATTTCATTTCAATCGGATCACTTTTAGAGAAATTCAAAATGGCGGATCAAATATGGCGGCAGAATAACTAAAATCTAAGACATGGACTGGACATGATGTACTATTGACAGTGGCGGCTCGTGAGTTTTTTGCAAGGAGGGCTCAAGTTAATAACAAATTCGCGAGCTGAGAACTATAATGTTCTATCTGCACTTCTTGTAGAAAATGTTTTTCGAACTTCAAACCAGCAAAACATGGACAAAATGTTTCCTGATATAAACAATTAGATCAGAAACTAGAAAAAGAGGCTTTTATTCCTTTCCCGTTTCTGATCTAATTGTTCAAATCATGAAACATTTCGTCCATGTTTTGTTGGTTCGAAGTTCGAAAAACATTTTCTACAAAGAGTGCAGATAGAACAGTTCTCAGTTCGCGAAATGACGAAACTCGAGACAAAAACTTTTTTGTCGTATCCGCATCACAACCATATGGAGTTTTAGCATTTACTGTTTTGTCAAAATTACGTGTGAGTTAATGCACCACGAATTTATTCTTGCGGGTTCGATTTGCTTTATATTCAGTAAATCAATGCTGTAATCGGACGTCCGTTGTTTTGTTGCGTTTATTTCTTCTTGTAGGCTTGATGACCTAAATGTACCTTTTTTAGGTCAGCTATCTTCATGTTTGCAAACTGTTGACTAATCGAAGAGTACATAAATAATTATATCGATTATTTAAATCGGCTGGGGGCTCGAGAAACGGAGCCCATATCTGCAGTATAGAGCGGGAGCCGCGTCTCGCGTTGCCATGGTTACGGCACATGTTTTGCGCGGGTGCACCCCGGCATCACCGCATCGGCGGTGGGCGCCGAATGCGGAGCCCAAGACGAACTTCTTCGACCGTGCGATCGCTTAGAATTATTTTGTTCAAATATTAATTGACTAATGACGGAACGTTTTTGCACTCAACCAAATCTTTGGAATAAGTATAATTAATAAAATGCATTCCATGTCTTCCTACCGATAAAAATCTCTTGCCGCCTTTAGCGTTGGGGGGGGGGGCGCCGCCCTTGAGCCCTCCCTCACCAGCCGCCACTGACTATTGATCTGCGTTTACACCACATCGATATCTTTCTTCGCCGAGGAGTTATCCCCGGGTACGGACGGACGGACGAACGGACGGACGGACGGACAAAGTGAAGCTAAAAGCGCCTTTTTCCCATTTTTTGGGAAAGTGCGCTAAAAAATAAGCATAAGCATTTGCTTTCATTTTTGTGGAGTTGCTAAGCAGACTTTCCCTAGCAACGCCTATGAAATCCAAGCAAATGCTTATGTTTATTTTTTTATCAATACTGGGGTAGTATACTACCCCATATATGTCCAGTATCCAGTGTCCACCTCAAAATTTTTACTCTTTTTGAAAATGGTATACTTTTCAAATGCCACGAGTGATTTTTTTACCGTTTGCCGAGCGGTTTACTTAGTTCGAAAGACTGATCCTTATTCGTTTATCCGTAATATTGGCGCCCAACATAAGCAAATAACCAAATTAAAATTACTGGTGACATGCGACTAAAAAGTTGTTGGCGGGAATCGGTTTTTTTTTTGTCAAGTAGAAACTCCTCCAAAGAGAAAATGTAGGGGCAATGCTATCAAAATTCGAAAATTGAAAAAAAAATTGAAAATTTTTGATTTTGATTTCTGAAAATTTCAAAACTAGATAGCGCGTGCCAAATTTGAACTTTCTATTTTCAAAAACAAAGTACCAAAAATGATTTCCTGCAGACATGGAAAAGTGGATTATTAGAAATCATTTTTGGTACCTTTTTTTGAAATAGAAAGTTCAAATTTGGCATGCGACTCACTTGAAGAAAGATGTATGTGCCTTGCTATCTAGTTTTAAAATTTTTAAGAATCAAAATCAAAAATTTTCGATCCTCCAGAGATCCCTTGAGATCCCCCGAAATCATCCGAAATCCCCTGAAATCCTAAGAGATCCCCCGGAAATCCTGGGAGATCCCTCAGAAATCCTGAGAGATCCCCTAGTTTGTACACCGAGATCCCCACCGGTTTACCCCTCGGCGTTCACTAATCCTCCAAAAAGGAAGTGCGCTACTGAGCCTCATGCCCATGAGGCGTATTCGCTTGTTTCTTTCTTGGAAGTTCAACACGGCGGCATAAAATGATTTATTTCTTTGGCAATTCACCTTCGATTTCTAAAATTCGCAAACGTCACTGAAGCTGAATCACTGATCTTCATAACTGTGCTATTAGAATGCATGCATTTTCTTTTTCGGGGAATCGCGCTCGTGATGAACTTTCGGCAATTTTACACGGTTCCATTGATCACCCTGTAGCAACTTTATAAAACATTGTTCCTATTTGACATGATCAAGGCATGAAGAAGAAAGATGAAGCTATCAAACTCTAAACACCGATATGAAATCGCTGACGGAAATCAAAAGTTATGATTTATTTGTTACTACATCCATTCCTGACGTATTTTAGACAATCAACGATTGTACAAAGAAATGAATAAAGATGAATTGAATTGAATTGAATTGAATGATGATTTTAGAAATCGTCTGAATTTGCTTGTCCCCTAGATTCTTTTGATGTGTGTATAATGCATATGCGATTATGCATGGCACCCACAATACATAATGGTCATATGTGCAAATCCTGGTTTTTCGGATAGTGGCTGAACTCCTGCGAAGGAAACATTGAATTTGCATGTGGAAATCTATATGGATGGTGGACAGCAATCACGATTGGTGCTGTTTGAAAATATTGAGGACTTTCAGATGACACCAACCGTTACTCCCCCAGCATTCCCTCTGGATTTACATGAAATTTCAATTTTTTGTTCGTTATATCAGAGAATACTTACTCACTTAATCCTTTTGCCTATTTTACACTTACGGGTGTATATTAGAGAAACAAGACATAAATACCGGGTGTTTTTAAAAAATTCCGAATAGCGGTTAGCTGTGAAATCAAAAACGTATGTCGACTCTTGGGACGGGCAAGAGGCAACGCGTGAAGATGATTGAAGTCGCGGACATACGTTTCTACTTCCACAGCTAGGTAGTTCCAATTCGGAATCCCAAAAAAGCACCCATGGCAGAAGTACCTAGACGGAACAGATCTTCTCATGCTTACTTGCTTCTGTGGCGGTTCTCATATGGGCATGTGGCGGCTCTCATATGGGCATGTGGCGGCTCTCATATGGGCATGTGGCGGCTCTCATATGGGCATGTGGCGGAGAAACTGTTGTCTCCTCGGTAGCTTAGTGGTAGAGTACCCATCCGGCAAATGGAAGACGCGGGTTCAATTCCTGCTCGTGGCAAAACATTTTCTCCGTCACATCGCGCCATACCTCTAATGATTTGATTCAGAAACTTTTCATGTCAAAAAATAGGTAAATAGGTACCCAGTTGATATACTGTTAAAGGTCTGTTTAATAATAATGAGCACTTTCCCTGAAGTCGATTTATTGATCTGAATAATGCATCCAAAATAGCTATGAGTACAAAAAAAAAATCGTCCGCTATCTTGCTTGATGCTGCAAGCGCCAAGTTCTAGTTTTGTTAGAGCCAGGGGCGTACCAAGGGCACAGAAATCCAAGGAGTACGAGGATCGACATGAACATGACGACCTAGTGTGTCCTGTATTCCTGAGTTGAAATGAAACACAATCATTGCTTCGTATAAACAAAATGGCTAGAATTTATTCAATAATTAAAAATATAAAACAAGTCTAAACAGTCACAGATTACATATAAACTAAATTGTGAAGGTAATTCATTAAACAAAACTCGAATTAAGTATATATTGCACATAAATATGTTTGCTACATATCCATGAAGCCGATGTCATTCACATTATATTAAATTTGTACTGAACACCATGTGACAACATAACACAACTAATGCTAACATTTGGAACAAGTAAAAGTAACAAATTAAAGAGAATATCACATTCCTACATTGTCAGCACCTTGTTTTTTTTTCAATAATGATCGTAGTAATAATGTATTGATTTTTTTACTTCTTATTCCTCCTTCAATCAAAACATCGATGGAAAGGTAACAGTGTAGTACTTTGTAGGGATTTTTAACGCGAACGATTTAAACATTGGAATGTAGATATGATTTTGTGGATTGTTTGTCTTCCCAAGTATATAGCCTGAATACTGTCACCAATGCCCAACAAAAGAGTAACATACTACATACAGCTATCTAAAAATATGTACATAGTATAATTATTATTATACAGGATGGTAAGCTCAGTATTATCAAATTATACATCACATTTTCATGGAACGAGAGCTTTGCCAGTTTTCGATAGAAATTACAATGTAGCATAGGTGGAAAATTTTGATTGAGTCCTATAGGTATAATCAATAATAATTGTACTGTGTAAGTTGTGTAAGGAGCTAAGTACTACACAGCAGTTTGGCAAAAAAAACTCGAGAAATTTCACATACAGGTATAGGTACAATAAAAAAAATGTAATGATTAACAGGCACAAATTACATTTCATGGTAGGTACCTGAAATGTCTAAAAAAAGATAGGCGCCTTTCACTGTCAGCAATGCCATGTATATACAGCCAATATAAATGTACAACTTATGATTAGGTTTGAGACAATCCTTTGAATCCCAATATACACATTAAGTTACAAATTTTAATAGAATAGATCGACACTGCTCCTTGCTTTAGTATATAAAAGTAGAAAATTATTCTTGTTAATTCAATTATGTAGTTTGTTCTGTTGCTTTCTAAACAGCTAGATTTTAAAGTAATGGAATACTTGGCTCCTTCAGTACTACAACTTTGAATTGTTGGTTGAATGAATTTGATATGACGCAGATCCGACCTCGACATATTTGAGTCATCATAGGAAGCAAGTGTTGGATTGGAAGTTTGTGCGCCAGAAAAGGAAATAGAATAAGTTTAATTAAAGCTGTATACGCAGGGTATCAATATTTCTCCCCCAAAAATTAAGATAGAGATATAAAGATTTTGATGGGATTCCATTAAATGTTTGTCAACCTTGTTTCCGTTTGGATTAACCAACATTTTTTTTTTAGAAGCCCAATAGTCCTATAACACTAGAAAAGTTTATAAAGGATTGCTGGGACATTTTTTGACGAAAATTTAAAAAAAGTATCAACTGTTTTATAATTTTGAGAGACGTAGAAAATTGAATACAGAGCCGTTTTTTGAGAAAAGTTGTCAACAAAAAAGAAAAAAATATATTTTTTAACATGATTGAAGAAACGTCCTGTATTAAATTTTTTTAAACACTCAGTACACTGTATAAAAAAAATTGAGTTTTTATCTTCATTTTTGAGGAAGATATCGCCAATATAATTTTGGCTTGCTGAGATTACAGCTTTAAGCGATTCTGCTCTGGTCAAGAGCAGAAAAAATCTACAAAGCTAGTAACACATAATAAGGGATGAGTGAGTGGGTATCTGTTCGCAGGCACCATCTACCTCTGCCCATGAATGGCACACTATAAGAATTAAAAAAAAAGTTAATAACCTCACTGGTCGTTGGTGCTGGAGTAGAGTAGTAAACATGTATGTTTTGTCTTCGGTTTTGTCATTTCAAAATCATTCTAAATATCTAGGTAAATAGGTACCATAAAAATTGCTTTGCTGTTGCATAAAATTTAAATAATATGAAATAACATGATAGCCTATGATAATACTGAGATGAGTGACTTTCAAGTCGATTGCTTCAAAATCGATCCAAGTGTGGACATGTCGTAACATATTTGATATGTTCGATTATTTTGCCATTTGTTACAGCTTATAGGTAGGTAGTTAATTTAAATCGTAACAAAAAAAAAACAAGTATAGTCTATAGTACGAAAATCATGTCATTTTATATTATTTTCTTTGGTTTAAAAATAGTTAAACGAGTAGTTCATTTGCCGACTACACACTTTGCGCTTTTAAAAAATACAGTAACAGTACTAATATATTACACCAGCAGTAAAAATAATAGTAATATGTACCACATTAGTAGGTACCAACAATAAAACTGTTCACATAAATAATCATACGAAATACAGCAGTTGAGTTCACTGTATTGGGTTTTTATTTACACTATGATGGGGAGTACCAATTCGCGGGTGTCGTTGGAGCACTCTTGCCCGGATGGTAGAGGTGGAAGCCCGCTCCGGCAGCGCCGTGGTGGTAAAACTGCGGCTGGTCGACGTAGGAGTAGACTTGCGGCTTGAGAGGAAGCGGACTGTCGGGATACTGATGGCGAAGCACGTCTTGGTACGGCACTGGCGTGTCAAAGGTAACTCCGCCGTGCAACTGCTGGTGTTTATCACGTGGAGATACGCTGGACGGAGGCGTCATTGCGGAATGGTAGTCCATGGAGTAGCCGGTGGGATAGTTCTGGTGTTGCGACAGCAGGAACTGATGCTCGCTGTAGGACGACGAACCTTCGCTGCCAGGCGGCGTGGGTAAAGGCCCCACGCCGACCTGCCCGTCGCCCGGGTAGTACCCAGTGGAACTGCTCGAGCGCGTGGTGGCGCTGGTGATCCCATGCACATTTGCCCGGATCACACTCTCTCGATTGGCGTAGAGCTGCCGCAGCAGGGCCGAAGCGGGCAGAGGTCCCTGCTGCTGCAGCTGCTGGTGGTGAGCCCCTATCCACTGGATGGTAGTCCGCTGCTGCTGCTTCAGTAGGGCGTCCGTGCTGAAGTCAGTCGGCTGGTGCGCTGGCGACTTGCACGAAGGCAGGTGTTTTGACATGGCATTCTCCAGATCCTTAACGGAGGTTCCACTGCATGTGCCGGTCCCGTTCTCTTCCAGATTTTTTGGACTAGTGCCGGAAGAGTCCGACGTAACGGGATGGGCGCTGATTGAGTGACAGGACGAAGCCGGACTCATGACGGTGTTCCTGTGGGCCGGCGGCGAGTGCTCCTCTTCTTCCTCGTCGTCCGAGGAGGTGGTCTTCCGTTTCGAAGCCCTACGTGTCGCGACCGGCTTCCTCTGCTCGGTACTCGGTGCGGTCGCCTGGAGCTGAGCAGGAATGTGTTCCAGTCGGCGGGTGCGCAAGTCGCCAGACTCTTCAATGGGACCGCCAGTTCCGGTCCCAGTTCCGGTACCCGGCGCAGTGCTAGCGGTGTCTTCTAGGTTCTGCGACGCGTCCTGTTGATTGGGCGGATTGGGAGGACCGCCGCTGTTCCGGCCATCTTAGCACAGAATCAGATTAGCACTCTATATTCATTCATTACCAAATTAATTATATGCAGGTTGTGTAGGTACTAGTAGTATTGGTGGTACGTTAACGTACCTCCACGATCAGCATCTGGCGAGCCGTTCTCTGGATCGTTGCTACTGGCCTCCTCTCGTTTCACCATGTGAGTATTGTCTTCCATCTGGCAGCAGTCCATTACCATATTTTCATATTCTCGGCCACTGAAAAAAAGTTAAAAATCAGGCTGATATCGACCAATAACAAGGTGACCAAAACCTACTTGACATGAAGATGAATTTGTGAATTTACCGGGCGTTTATTTGAATTATTAAAATTTCACCTCAAAGTATGCAAAGCCATGAAAACTTTGCGTCGTACGGTTTAGATTGTAGTATTGAAACTGTCACTATTACCGGCAAATACCGTATAATCAAAAACTTTTCTCCTCGAGGCAGGCTACTGTGGCCTGGCCAAAATCAGCCTCGTTTGCCTCCAATGACCAGACCACAGTCTGCTTAAAGGAGGAAAGTTTTTGATCATATGGCAGCTATTTTAGAACGAATAGTCTAATCTAAGTCTATTCGAAGGGTTAGACGTGCAGTTCAATTGAGCGATCTACAGGGTGTCCGTTTTTCGAGGCTAAGCATGGGTATCTCGCTTATCTTGTGAGATACAAAGTCGGTTAAATTAGGAAAAAGTTGCGCATTTTCATGACGATCAATGATCCAAAAAGTAATTTGACGTATCGATTTTAGTTTTCGAGATATCGTGAGAAAACAGGAATTTGAATTTTTGTTTTTTATTTTTTATTCGAAAAACGGTTGAAGGTGGCCTTTTCTAATCTAGACATTGTCAGGGGGAATTCAAAGCTGCCAAAATATTTATTCTAGCTTTCAAAACAACCGAGATACGACATTCAACTTTTTGCTCTAATGGGCGCCATATTGGATTTTGATATTTTTGAATACGGTATTCTTTTCTGGTTACAACGATGTGCCACGTGTCACTGTTGAATAAATGTTTAACATTTACGTTTTTTTTTATTGTCGGTGCTGATTTTGTTTTCAAAGCACTTTTCGAAAAATAAAAAAATCATTTTTTGCTCAAAAGCATGAATTCAACAGTGGCATGTGACACATCGTTGTAATCAGAAAAAAAAATTGTATTCAAAAATGTCAAAATCCAATATGGCGCCCATAAGAAAAAAAAAGTTGAATGTCATATCTCGGTTGTTTTGAGAGCTAGAATGAAGATTTTGGAAACAATAAATTCCCCGTGGAAAAGTGCCTCCACAATGTCTCAATTAGAAAAGGCTACCTTCAACCATTTTTCAAATAAAAAATAAAAACAAAAATTACAAATTTCTGTTTTTTCTTGATATCTCGAAAACTAAAACTGACAAGTCAAATATCTTTTTGGATCATTGATCCTCATGAAAATTCGCAACTTTTTTCTAATTTAACCGATTCTGTATCTCTAAAGATAAGCGAGATACCCATGCTTAGCCTCGAAAAACGGACACCCTGTATACGTCGTGGTTTCTGTGAAATAAAAACAAAAAATTGGCTCAAAAGGAAAAAAGGAAAGAAGAAATTGTAACGCAAAATTACACGGAATCCACGCCCATCAAGCCATTGCTCGTTGCCGAGCCTTCCTCCTGTAGATATTCAAGGACTCTTTTCCAGGTAAAGAAATACCACTCAACAAAATCAACATCTGTTTTCAGTGGAGTTGAAATACGGAGTAGAGCTAAAGTAGGGGTAGGTGTGAATAAAACGCGAAAATTGAAGATCCAAAAGTTGAAACTGGGAATCAGAATTAACTATGAGATAGAAATGCAAATAAACTGCGCAACAAACATGTTGTCGCGAAGAAAAAATTGGTCCGACTTGGGACCACAGTGACTTTTGAATGGCACAAACCATTTCGATTCTGTTTTGACGGTTAGTGAGCTCCGTCTTCCTGTTATCCACCTTCAGGAGGTGAAGATCAGGAAGCTCCATGTAAAATATCCACAGGGTGAAATGTAAAACAGTGCAAAATTTTTGCGAATTCAAGGGACCCCCATCTTCAGAATAATTTTCTTTCTCAAATGCAAATAGAAGGATTATAAATCGTGATGTTTTGGCTTGCCCCTAGTTTTGAGATTTTTGAAATCGGAAGTTTGGCTCTGCCTTCATGTTTTTTTCTCATGGTGGATGCTGATTTATCCTATCGCTACAAGGAAGATTATGTTACTCTGATGATGGGAGGTTGCAATCCACGAATATTGTTCCTTAAACGGTTCTCAACAACTCAACTGGCAGACCAACTGACATACCTTTGGAATCTCGGAAATTACTTTTCGGTTATTATTATTGAAGCCATCGAGATTCTGAGGTCTATTTTTGGAAGCCTTTGATTTCACCGAGGATTTCACGTAACCTCACAAAAAAAAAAGGCTCAATGGTGAAAGATCCGGGGAACGCGCAGGCCAGGATTGATCTCCCCGCTGGCGCTGAGACAAAAACGCCCAGGAAACATCGGTCAAAAGAACTTTGAATTTGCCGATGTAATTTTCAGCTAGTGACTTCAATTTTACGTCACGAGAAAGCTGAAACTTCGCCTTTTCATTTAAGAAAGAGAAAATGAGAATCTGATGTCTAACTTTTTAGTCATTAATGAATGAAAACAGGACACTCTTAATTTGACACCCTTTAGATGTTTTTGTTCTTCTTGACGTATCACGCCAAGGGCTTTTTGCTGCTTTATTCCATATAATCGCTACATTCCGGAAATCCAGATAATGAATTAAATGAGAAAGCTTGAGGCTTTTTCAAATTCAAATTTATGAACTTTGAGCATATGCAATATGCATAGATACATTAGATACATTTATGGATTTTTTCCCGTAAGAGGACTTCTAGGGAGCCTGTTATCATCAAAAACTGAAATTGACCATCAGTATCAAGTTCAGGAGGTCAAAATCACAAAGAAAGCTTGGTTCAAATGTGAAAATCTGATCGCATTCAATTTTTAAGAAAAAACCTGTGTCCGCCATTTTGAATGGGCCCCCTTTTTGGGGCCTTGATCAAGGTATTCCAAATGGTCTGCGAGTTAAGTTGCTGAGAACCGTTTAAGGAACAATATTCGCGAATTTCAACCTCCCACCATCAGAGTAACATAGTCTTCCTTGTAGCGATAGGATAAATCAGCATCCCCCAGGAGAAAAAAAAAAATCATAAAGGCAGAACCTAACTTCCGATTTCAAAAATAACAAAGCTAGGCGCAAGCGAAAAGTCACGTTTATGATTCTTTCATTTGCATGTAAGAAAAAAATTATTCTGAAAATGGGGGTCCGTTGAATTTGCTTAAATTTTGCACTGTCTTACATTTCACCCTGTAGATATTTTACATGATGGAGCTTCCTGATCTTCACCTTCTGAAGGTGGATAACGGGAAGACTGAGCTCACTAGCCGTCAAAACAGAATCAAAATGGTTTGTGTCATTCAAAGTTATTGTGACAAATTTTTTCTTCTCGACAACATATTTGTTGCGCAGTTTGGAATAAAATGATGAGATGAATATTGTAGTGATAGTGGGCTCAAACGTTCAGAAAACCAAGATACCTACACTTTGGGAAGACCTGATGTGCTGATGCACACCGTTCAGGGTGTTTTCATCATCCATGGGATCACGTTTTATTCGGACGCCATTATTCTAGACAAGCCAAATTTTCCGTATACAAGTGGTCCAGGTCCGGGTTTTAGTAGCAATCATTCACCATTCATTCGATGATCCATCATAAAATAAGTCGACATGCATAATTTTACTTATTCTTCTTATTCTTGACAGAAATTTACCATTCTGTCAATTCCAATTTACTCTTTCGAATGCTATCAGGCAGGTACTGTAAATTGATGCTGGAAACTTTTCCAACAAGCAAAAAAATTCGAATGTCGATTTTTTCATTTACGAATAGAAAACGTTCTCATGATCAATTCATATAATCTCCCTGTAGCTTTCGAAAGAGACCAGAATGGTAAATTTCTTCCAGGAATAAGCCCGCTGGAATTTATTCCATTATATTTTATATTAATGTTTTACTTAGACAATCTATCGTGTTCGTCGGAAATATGCATGGTCGTAACAAAAAGTTGATTGAGTATCAATTTAATAGGCTGACCTCCGGTGGCAACATGAAATTCAATCATAAAATAGTTAATTAAGAATTTTATCTGGTGAATTTCAGCGTAGTGCCCAAGAAAAAACGCAGTTTAACAAAAAAATATAGGAAACTGTTCAGTTCACAACAGCTTGCATGCATTTCTTGTTGTCAGTCCACTGGCAATGACCTAAAATTCACCAGAGAAAATCCTCAATTAGCTATTAAATATTATTAAATTATTTGATGCAACCACAGGGGTGAGAAAAGTGCACTTCAAAATCAATTCCACAAAATGTGAATTTTCAACAGTGGCGGGGCTCGTGCCTCAAAAAGGAAGAACGGCTGGAGTCATAAATGGATGTTGGGAAAGACTGGGAGGGGCGGGGTGTTAGGGAGCGCAGTTTTCAATAATTTTCGTGGTTAGTGCAAACAAAAAATATCTCCTCGATTCACGATATTCAGGATTCATTGTGACACTTGGAAATTCATTATTAATCATTTTATTTCATTGCATTTTGAATCTTTTGCATTTTTCCCTTTTTTCCCTTTTCGGAAATTTCGCGGAAAATCGGGGGGGGGGGGGGAGAGAAAAAAAGGAGAAGAAGAAAAGAAAAAAAAGAAGAAGGGAGGGGAAAAAAGAGGAAGAGAGATTTATCGACCACACCACTGGATATTACGATTATCAGGTATACATTGAATCTGAATGACAGTTGTTTACGATGTAGGTATAGGTACCGTATGATCAAAACCATTTTATCTCAATACCCTGTTGTAAATCCCCCATCAAATACCACTTAATATCATCCAAGTTCCAACTAGATTTCGTATGGTTTGATATGGAATTTTCGGAAACTTGATGGGACATTTGTTCATTGTGATACCTATGGAAAAAACCATCTAAAGTACAAAGGTATTTCATGGTCTGATATGGAAAATTCCATTTGTGGAAATTTCCATCAGTAAACCATTTGTAAACTTGACGGAATTAACCATCGAGTACCGTATTCTGTATTTTTTTGTATTATGTATGGTTTTGACCATGAAAAACCATTTATTTAAATTTCCCGCCTCAGGGATGGCACCGCCGGTGGCGCCTTTACCAGGGACGCGGTGGCTCACTCGCTCGCATTTCTGTGGTTGTTGTTCTGCTCAGTGCTCCTGCTTTTTTCACGATTTGAAAAATGTGTGCGGCGGCCGTCCCGACGTCCCGATACGCCTACGTGAGGTTTTTGGAGGACAACTTCAAATGTATTGTACCAGTTGGAAACATCCAACGATTTGATGCGATGAAAGTCGCTTACAACAAAAAATATCAGGTCAAGTATGCTGATTTTTTATATGAGCATTTTTTGTATGTCATACAATTTTCATCTAGATCTTTAATATGACATACTATGCCGCAACCAAAATATTTGACTCCATTATGTTCAGTAGTATTGCTGATTTCAGGGTACATAAATATTCTCTTGGCAAACGATAACGTTTTTCGGTTTAATGTTAAATTATCCAACCGCAACCAAAATATTTGACTCCATTATGTTCAGTAGTATTGCTGATTTCAGGGTACATAAATATTCTCTTGGCAAACGATAACGTTTTTCGGTTTAATGTTAAATTATCCAACCGCAACCAAAATATTTGACTCCATTATGTTCAGTAGTATTGCTGATTTCAGGGTACATAAATATTCTCTTGGCAAACGATAACGTTTTTCGGTTTAATGTTAAATTATCCAACCGCAACCAAAATATTTGACTCCATTATGTTCAGTAGTATTGCTGATTTCAGGGTACATAAATATTCTCTTGGCAAACGATAACGTTTTTCGGTTTAATGTTAAATTATCCAACCGCAACCAAAATATTTGACTCCATTATGTTCAGTAGTATTGCTGATTTCAGGGTACATAAATATTCTCTTGGCAAACGATAACGTTTTTCGGTTTAATGTTAAATTATCCAACCGCAACCAAAATATTTGACTCCATTATGTTCAGTAGTATTGCTGATTTCAGGGTACATAAATATTCTCTTGGCAAACGATAACGTTTTTCGGTTTAATGTTAAATTATCCAACCGCAACCAAAATATTTGACTCCATTATGTTCAGTAGTATTGCTGATTTCAGGGTACATAAATATTCTCTTGGCAAACGATAACGTTTTTCGGTTTAATGTTAAATTATCCAACCGCAACCAAAATATTTGACTCCATTATGTTCAGTAGTATTGCTGATTTCAGGGTACATAAATATTCTCTTGGCAAACGATAACGTTTTTCGGTTTAATGTTAAATTATCCTCAATTTCTCCGATGTTTGGTTTTGGCACACACATTTTTATGCACTTGTTGCTCATCCAAGTATTGTTTATAAGTTCTTTTAACTCTTGCAGGCGTTGTTTTTTTCATCTTCACTTTTAAAACTTGAAACACTGAGCGATAGCTACATCTGCAAGTAAAAGCAACGAATTCGTAATAACGGTTTTTTTTTTCAAACTGAACGGACACTCCAGCTACCTATACCTACTGAGCTTTAGGGAGGGGGATTCATTCATGAGCCAATGAAAATGGAGCCAGAATTTTTATGGTTTTGTATGGAAATTACCATATTTACGGATTTTTTATGGTTTTAGATGGAATTTCAACGTCTCAGCGGATAGTAAACTTTGTGGTTTTGTATGGAAATTACCACATTAATGGATTTTTTATGGTTTCAGATGGAATTCCTACGTTTCAACGGCTTGGAAACCTTGTGGTTTTGTATGGACATTTCCATATTTATGGATTTTTTATGGTTTCAGATGGAAATTTCACGTTCAGCGGACTGGAATTTTTGTGGTTTTGTGTGGAAATTACAATATGGATTTTTTATGGTTTTAGATGGAAATTACACGGGACAAAAACCTACACTAAACACATCTGAAACCATACAAAATCCATGTCTTGTTTTTTTTATGGTTTCGCATGTGCATTTACAACAGGGTAGTGCTATGATTTCTTTTGCCTTTTTCAATTGTTGGTAGTAGGTATGTCCTGCAATTTACTTCAGAGTGACATCTGCATGGTATTTGGAGATCTTCAATGCATGTTGGTAAGGAATACGACTACTCTCCGTTTTCCAATTTTGTGCCATTTCGAAAATAACTTCCTATAACGGAAGCTTTTCATACAGTTTTAAACATTTCCAGAGAGTGGCATTTAACAGTTTATTCAGTCATTATGGCCAACCTTTGATATATAAAATAATAATTTCATAGCACTCTAGAGGCAAAATGGCTTTGATCATAAAGGTATTTCAACAGCTAACTGAATGGACTAGGAAAATTTTACGATCTTACGATCTCACAAGAAACTTTCGATTTTTGTGCCTAGCTACTTGCACACTGCACACTGTTACTATGGGATGGCAGGTAAGTTAGTTTATCTACAAGCGTGAAATAATACCTGACACTTTTAACACGTCGTCATAGGCGACGTGCTATAGTGATGATCCTGCGCGTTCCTGTCATATTTTCAATAAATTCTGACATTTACCAAACATTTCAAAGACCATTGTAGATGAAATCTTGTAAGATACACGCGTTAGAAGTGTCTTATTTTGTTCGCGGGGTTCCCCCGAACCCCTCGAACAAAATAAGCCCGCGTCCCCGCTCACAAAATAGTATCTGTCACTTTCAACTCATAAATCGTTAATAGCTATTTATTACTCTTGACAAAACTGAGGCCCAATTTAGCAAGGGTATCACCTACTTTTACTCACAAACTACGCAGCAATATGTTTTTTTGCCAGAGTTCTTAAAATTTAAATTTAAATTTAGCACATGTCATCAAGGTATGGTGATGAAGCTGAAAGCCTAGTTGCCTGCGCAAATTATTAAAAGAAATTTATACCTCACTTTGCAAAAAAAGGTACCTAGATAGTGATTGGCGCAGTACTATTAAATAAGACACACAACCTGTCAGTTATGCCAAGTAGGGCTAAAATTTTACACGTTGAGAAGCAATTTAACTTTGTAGCAATTCTAAAAAAAAAAGGAAAACGTTGAGCTCAAGTTTGTGTTTAATCAAAGATTACGACAGTTTGGGAAACTAACAAGGTATTGGCAGGTTTTTCAGTAGGGGTTTTTTAGTAACGGTTACAGTGATGACGATAACAACGAAGACATATTTGAATCAGTGGGGGATTTTTCAGTGGGGTTTTGTTTCGATGTCTTTCTCGTTCCATCCCTTTTCCCGGGGCATCACCGCACGATAGTGGATGCCCCAGTACCTAAAAACGCGTAAAAAAGTCCATCTGGCCCAGTGCGGCTTTGAACCCGGGACTTTCGCTTTTGAAAGCAAAGCCGAGCTCACCGTGCTACCGACTGGGTTATTTCCTAGTTTTGTCTAAAGGTGCGTTCAGTCAGCTTATTTAGCCGCAAGTTTTAATTTTAGTCGTAAGCGCAGCATCGCTTATTGGCTGATCTGAGGAGGCTGGTTCATGACAGCCAATGAGCATCGCTGCGCTTACGACTAAAACTAAAACTTGCGGCTAAAAAAGCTGACTGAACGCACTTTAAATATGACATGGCCTAGTTAAAAACCAGGAAGTGACTGTTGAATAAACTGCTCGTCAAAAGTTGAGCATAGAGCAAAATTTGCTCCCATTTCAAGAATGGATATCTCAGGGAAAAGATATCCGATTTGAAAAAAGTTTATGGTGGCTGGTAGAACTTTTCTTCAGCTGCAAGACGCTGTGTCGACTCACGGCACCATTGACTTTGTCCATGATATACAGGATGCCAAAGGAGGGAGTGTCAAAAGTGTTAATTTTTGAAGTCATGAAACTTTTTGAGGAAAAATTCCGGATTTTTTTCTTTTGAGTTTTAGAAAGCGAATATCAATATCTCGAAACGATTTTTGACTTTTGATCGTATTTTGTTTCTTTAAAGAGTTCTTGATTTTTTTGTGAAATCTAGATTTTTTGATGCAGAATTTGCTAGAGCTGTTGCTTTTTCTTTTAAATTTACAGAAACGTACACAATTGATGGGTAAACTATACCATGAGAAAAACTAACCTCATGGGCCTCTAGAAGAGGTTATCCTCTGGACCTCTTCAGAAGAGATGCCCAATGAAGCATGCTGCGTCATCACTTTGACACTTATCGAACCCAGCATAAATAAAAATGCAAGACTTGTAACCATACGTTGCATTAAAATTACCATGGTTACCAATTAGTCCCATCATGGGTGATTTTGTTACTGCTCAAGTCACTGGAAATTTCCAGAAGTGATATCTCCTAGACGAGTTGAGATAGAGCCTAATTTTTTTTTTTTGATTCAAGTCGGACACATTATTGGTCATTCGAGCATGATTTGCAAATTTTTCACGTTCATACTTTTTCAGTGGTGAGGGGTGATTTTAACGTTTGTCATGTCAGAAGTTTCTTTTTGTACTTGTCATCACTGAAATGTCAGCATAAATGTAACCTACCACTTCCACATCAGTAGTGAAAACAGAAGACCAACGAAGTTTTTCCCAGGAAATCTGGACTTTGAGGAAGAAAAACACCAAACGCAAACTTTAAATTGACATTTCAATGATGACAAGTACAAGAAAAAAATTCCGACATGAGAAACGTCAAAATTACCCCTCACCAATGAAAAAGTGTGAACGTTATAAATTTGCACATCATGCTTGAATGACCAATAATGTGTCCGATTGAAATCAAAAAAAGAATTATGGCTCTATCTCTACTCGTCTAGGAGATATCACTTCTGAAAATTTCCAGTGACTTGGGCAGTTACAAAATCACCCATGATGGGACTAATTGGTAACCATGGTAATTTTGATGCAACGTATGGTTACAACTCTTGCATTTTTGTCCATGCTGGGTTCAATAAGTGTCAAAGTGATGTCGCAGCATGCTTCATTGGGCATCTCTTCTGAAGAGGTCCAGAGGATAACCTCTTCTGGAGGCCCATGAGGTCAATTTTTCTCATGGTATAATTTACTCATTAGTTGTGTACGTTTCTGTAAATTTTCAAGAAAAAGCAACTGCTCTAGCAAATTCTGCATAAAAAAATCTAAATTTCACAAAAAAATCAAGAACTCTTTGAAGAAACAAAATACGATCAAAAGTCAAAAATCGTTTCGAGATATTGATATCCGCTTTCTAAAACTCAAGTGAAAAAAAATCCGGAATTTTTTCTAAAAAAGTTCCACGACTTCAAAAATTAACACTTTTGACACTCCTTCCTTTGCCATCCTGTATATCATGGACAAAGTCAATGGTGACGTAAATCGACACAGCGTCTTGTTGCTGAAGAAAAGCTCTAACAACAGTGGCGGATTAAGGGAATTGGGGGCCCTGGGCGGAATTGAGAGATGGGGCTCCTAAGAAGTGAAAGTTGAGAATATGAAAGGAGGGGCGGCAGACTTTTTGGCCCGCCCTGCCCCGCCGTAATTGTGCAAAAGCCTAACGGCTCGATACCAATTTGGGGCTGAGACGCTGAGACCGCCGTAAGGCGGTTACCACAGCAACGGCGGATATTAACCAATCAAACAGCTGTATTTGGCGAGTTACGCCGTCCCAAACTTTGCGCCTGCAACTTGGTATCGGGCCCTAAGAAACAAAAAATGAATTGTTAACTTGACTCTAAAACACACAGTGGCGCAGTCAGAATTTCAGGGCGGAGAGGGCAAAGGCACGACGGGGTATAAGTCGGGGAGAAGTAGCGCCGCAGTCGAAATTTTTTGGGCATAATAATAATGATGCTGATGATAATCGGTATATTTCATGTGTTTTGCGATTCTGTTTTTGACGCTTCCACCAAAATTACTTGATAACAAACTTCTTTTCAGAAAATTTTTGCGCTTCTTGAAAATTTTTGCCAGAAATTCTTTCTGTATCGGTTTAGTGTTGGGTGAAGTGCCGTGGGCGCTTGGGAGGTAGGGGATGGGGTCATTCGTCCACTTTTGCCCCCCTTGGCTATGCCACTGACCACCAGTACCTACAAGAAGTTTTCGGTTCCCGCTTTGGATGTTGAATTCGATTTGGACTGTTGACTTAATGCTAAAACCTACTCGTTTATACAAAATTAGGAAAAATATGAATTTCTACTATCTGCAGCGCGCAGACAAGATAATTTTGTTGTTTTGTCTTTTCCCTCTTTTGAAAAGAAATAATAAAATACAAAATTCCAAAAGTCTTGAGGCCCCTGGCACTCTGATATCCGGGGCCGGGGCCCCTAAAGCCTAAAGTAAAATAATTCTTTGAGATTTCGTGATACAGACACACCTCTATTGCCTGTGTGTAGGCCCCCAACCTGTTGTCATGGGGCCTGCCAAGGTAACTTTAGAATGGAAAAAATAGGAAATATGCGAAAAAAATGACCATTGAGGAAAAAAATTGAAATTTTTGGATTTTATCCCAATTTTTTTCAGTATTTTTTACAAACAAGGGGAATTGGAGGCCCCATCAGATGATTGAGGCCCCGAGGCCCGGGGCGGACCGCCCCCACTGCCCCCCCCTTAGTCCGCCACTGTCTAACAAGCACCATACATTTTTTTCAAATCGGATATCTTTTCCCGAAGAAATCCTCACTTGAAATTGGAGAAAATTTTGGTCTATGCTTAACTTTTGACGAGCAGTTTAGGTATATGTATATTTCTACGTCCACAGTCTATTTTTCTTTTGTGCCTATTCCCATCCGCAGAAAAATAGCTATCCGCCAGTTCCGCCTATCCGCCAGCAGCCAGAAAAATCCGACAGTTCTACGAGTTTTCGTCAAGAAAGAGTTCAACTACAAGGCGGACGGACGGACAGACGGATTTTCGACTTTGAAGCGCGGCTAATAGCGGATTTCCTACGAAAATGTGCTAAAAACTAGCTTGTCGAGCGCAAATGATTTAAAAATGGACCGGTCCACGTATACGTATAATAAACTGCTCGTCAAAAATTAAGCATAGACCAAAATTTGCTCCAATTCCAAGCAAGGATTTCTTTGGGGAAAGATATCAGATTTAAAAAAAAATTTCTAGTGTCTGGTAGAGCTTTTCCTCAGCTACAAGACCCTGTGTCGACTTACGTCACCATATATCGTGGTCACCATTGACTTTGCCCACGATTTACAGGATGTCAAAGGAAAGAGTGTTGAATTGAAAATGTTAATTTTTGAAGTCGTGGAAATTTTTTCGGAAAAATTTCAAATTTTTTTTCTTTTCAGTTTTAGAAAGCGGATATCAATATCTCGAAACGGTTCTTGACTTTTGATCGTATCTTGTTTCTTCAAAGAGTTCTTGATTTTTTGTGGAATTTGGATTTTTTTATACAGAATTCGCTAGGCTGTTGCTTTTTCTTGAAAATTCATAGAAATGTACACAATTGCTGGGTGAATTATACCATGGAGAAATTTGACCTCATGGGCCCCCAGAAGAGGTTATCCTCTGGACCTCTTCAGGGGAGATACCCAATGAAGCATGCTGCGACATCACATTGACACTTATCGACTCCAGCATGTTTAAAAATGCAAGACTTGTAACCATACGTTGCATCAAAATTACCATGGTTACCACTAACTTAGTCCCATCATGGGTGATTTAGTACTGCACAAATCACTGGGAATCTCCAGAAGTGATATCTCCAAGACGAGTAGAGATAGAGCCATAATTCTTTTTTTGATTCCAATCGGACACATTATTGGTCATTCAAGCATGATGTGCAAAATTTTCACGTTTATACTTTTTCAGTAGTGGGGGGTAATTTCGACGTTTGTCATGTTGGAACTAGTTTAGGAACTAGCAGTTTTTGGCTGTCATCTGACAAACGGAACTGTCACAATCAACAAATGTCAGGAGCTGAAGGGTGATTCAAATTGAGTTGCCACATGGGAAGACGCTGTCGTATTTTTGATATTTCAAAGAATTTTTCAATGTCGAAGCGATATTTGTGAAGTAGAAAGGTGTACAAAATTGTCTACAGAGCAGAGAAATACACCACTGAAAATTGGGTGAGAATTTTCCAAGCCTATTACAAAAATGAACGTTTCATGAAGAGTATCCATATCTTTCTTCACGCGAATAATTTTGGATTTAGAAAATCGAGCTTCTGAGCACACAATTTGGATGTCCTACAAAAATTTGAGCGAAATGGCTTCGTAACAAACATACATGAAAATGAGTTTTCATCACATTCCAAATTATGCGATCAGAAGAACGATTTTTTCAAAAAAAGTTATTCGCGTGAAGACTCCTTCTGATACGTTCATTTTTGTAATAGGCTTGAACAATTTTCAACAGATTTTCCGTCGTGTATTTCTTCGTAGACAATTTTGTACACCTTTCTACTCCACAAATATCGCTTTGACATTGAAAAATTCTTTGAAACGTCAAAAGTACAGCGTCTTCTCATGTGGAAACTCAATTTGAATCACCCTTCATATTCCACGGAACTTGACTTGCAACATTTCATTTGAAAGCGCATAAAAAAAACTGTATTCAGAAAAGTTAAAAGTATTGTTCTCTCTGTCAAATAATAAAAAATGTCAAAGTTCAAAACTTTACCATTTTATTGTTCAAAATCTGTCGGATGGATTGGGATCAAATTTCGCAGGAAGCAACACAACAAAAGAGTCAAATGTGGTCTGCAGTGTAATTTTCCGACATTTTCCAGTCGAGCTTTATGAATTTTCAGAATTTCTCCTAGCCGTTGCCACCAGAGAGGGCCTCTCGTCCGAATTTTGACCAGGATGACTCGCTTTTGATGCAGGACTCCACTCAAAAATCCATTCCTGCTCGGGGATAGACTTTTTTTTGAATAAATTCCGACTGATATCGACAGAAGATTGAATTTGGCATCGTGTATACCCATTTTCAAAATCGACACAGTTCCGGTTTTCCGGCGGCAATTTTTTCAAAATGAATGTTTCACATTCTGTAAATTTGAAAAAACTGCAGTGCAAACTTTGACATGCGGTGAGCTCAACGAAATATCCATTCAAGGTGCAGACATGCAGAGAATGAAAGTTGAAGAAAGGATTGAATCGACTTTTGGAGGAAAAACTTTTAAAATCGGACCCATGGTTCTCGAGTTTTCCACTCTGGAAAAACTGCAAATCTTCCTACTTTTCATCTCGTGAACAGATGTTCAACTTTTTTTTTAACAAGAAATAACTGGTTCTTGAACATTTTCCAACAATTTTTTTTTCAATTTCCCGGAAATTTGCCGTTGAAAAATGTGAAACCGGCCTGGGTTTTCGAGACCGGACTTATATGATGGAACTCAAAGTGAAGCCCTGATTGAAGATTTTCACAATGAGATGATTTGGAATAAGATTTAGGTTTTCCCGGAAAATCCAAATTTCCCTTGATAAATTTTCAATTTCCTGCCAATTATTTCCAACCTTTCTCTCTAATTGGAACTTCCCACCCGAAGGGACGTTTCGAACAAAAATTTTCATAGGTTCCTGGATACTAGTCGGGAAAGTTTTGGGTGATACAACCGATTTTTTTTCCCTGAAAACTTTTTATTCCTTGGCAAGAATGGTGATTCATCAACCTAAATTACCTAGAAAACCGTTTTCAGTTGAGGAATCATGAGTTTTTCTTGAATCTCAATTTTTAGGCCCTTGAAAGTGGTGTTTTTGAGATGTTCCAAGATTCAAACCCAAATATCTCTAAAATAAAGGCTTTAACCTAAAACTTACAGGGGTAACTTTGTAATCTAAATTGAATGTGAAATTGAAAAATTAAAACCATTTCAAAAATGATTAGGGAATGAAAAATAAGAAGGGGGAGGGTAGGTACCCACTACCCACCATGATCTTTGTCCCTAAAACTCTTTGATAAAACGTGTTTATGTATTTGTTATTGTTTGATTGATATTTATTTCAGCAAATTTTGATTGGAATTTAATTGAAATCGGTTGAAAGTTTGGAAAGTGGTTCAATAGTTACGGTAAAAAAAAAGATTTTGAAGAGTCAACTGCAACACCCTTTTTTTGAGAAAGCTTAATAGGACCATGAGTTGTTCCATTTTTCGATTTAGACTTCGACTTCTTTTTTCGACGACTCCTCGGTCTATACAGGTCATTCAAAAAAGATGTCCACCCCCATTTTTCTAGAGATTGGTTAACGATAGCGAGTTGCGTCGAAGACTGTTGGGCTCAGCTGCTTTTTAGCGCATTTCCCAAAAAATGGGGAAAAGGCGCTTTGAGCTTCACTTTGTCCGTCCGTCCGTCCGTCCGTCCGTCTGCGTCTGTACCCGGGATAACTCATCAGGGAAAAAAGATATCGATGTGGTGTAAACGCTGATCAATAGTACCTACATATGTCTAGGATAGGATGTTGAGTTGACTTTTGGTTTTTTGTTACTTTGCCACCATCTTTGATCCGCCATTTTAAATTTCTCTAAAAAGTGATCCGATTGGGATGAAATTTGCAAGCAATGTTAACCACATCAAGATCCATTCAATTTTCGGCAATTGATGCCCCGCCGCCATCTTGTATTCTCCATATTGAACATGTTTCAAAGTGATAGAACTAGGAGAATTATGGCTCAACTAAAAGAGATATCGATGTGGTGCAAACGCCAATCGAATGAGTACGTGTCCACCATATAAAGTTGACATATGATTTTTGTCACTTGGTCGCCATCTTTGATTCGCCATTTTGAATTTCTCTGAAAGTGGTCAGATTTGAGTGAAATTCGCAGGCGATGTAAACTTTATCGAAATACATTCGATTTTCGACAAAAAATGCTCTGCTGCCATGTTGGCCGCCATATTGGAATTTCTTAGTGGTGGAACGATTTTCATGGAGCTTGGAGCTTACACTTGATGATTGTTATGTTCCAGCTGAATTTCAACATTCCGCCGCCATCTTGGCCGCTATATTGAAATCTCTTATTAGTGGCACGATTCTCATGAAACTTGGAACTTACCTTTGTCTAGTACGATCATTCTGATTTTCAAGCCAAATTTCATGATTCTGCCGCTATCTTGGCCGCTATCAACATCTTGCGTTCACAAATACTTCAAAAAGGAAGTGCGCTCGCTACTGAGCCTCATGGCCATGAGGCATAGTCGCTTGTTTCATTTATCCAAAAATCTTATCGTTTGACCGCAATATATAAAACGAAATTCCTATTTTCTGCCTATCTCTTACGTCAATTACACAGGCAGTATAGGCGGTAACTTGCTGTGACGTCAGAACTAGTTGATGTTATTTATTTATTGCACCCAACAGTCGATTTTTGGCTGAATAAAAAAAATAAGGGTCAATTATTTTCAATAGTTGCCATTTCAATCGAATTTTTTTTTTGTATAATATTCCATTATGCAGAAATGAAAAAACTGAAAGTAGGCTTCGCTTCAACTGTATGAGTGAGCTTATCAGAAAACAAAAAAAATATACTCAAAATAAACTGGGCCAAAATTGAAGTGCATGGACCACCCCGAAATTTCGCCTCGGTAAAAATGGGGATATCTCGAGAAAAATTGCCCGATTCTGAAAATTTTTGCGGTGTTCGATAGAGCAATCTTTTTTGACTACCAGATACCATCTTCAATCACCTGATTGTTGATCTTACGTAGGATATACACTATACAGGGTGACAATGAAAGAAGTGCAAAAGAGACCTGACTTTAGCAAGATCCCGTTTTAAGAAAACAAGTCGCAGAATCTTGTAGGTTACATTTTTGGGAAGCTTATATCAATATTTCGAAACGGTTTTGCACTGCTGATCGTCTTTTGTTTTTTCACAGAGTTATTGTTTGTTTTGTGATTTATGGAGTGATAATTGAGCAGTAAAACAAGCACCGCCATGATGGTACAAACTGGTGATTGTGGTGGCAATCATACATAATGCAACAGATACTTGCCATTGGTGCATTTTGAATCATTCTGGGCCATCTAACATGGAATGCAATGTCACAGCATGCTTGATTTGCCATCGTCCCACAAGAGGTCTAGGTCCTCTGAGGGCAGGTGGAATCAAATCGTTTCATGGTACCTACATTTAATACAACTATTATGTACGTTCCTGTCAAATTTCAAGGATGAGCATTGAGCAACAGCTCTGGCAAAGTCTATACATACCAAAACAATCCAAAAATCGCAAAAAATAATAACTCTTTGGAAAAACAAAATACGATCAAAAGCCCAAAAATATTTCAAGATATTGATGTACGCTTTTCGAAGATATGACAAAATAATTTGCGATTTGTTTTCTTGAAATGGCACCTTGCTGAAGTTAGGTCATTTTTGAACTCCTTCTATTGCCACCCTGTATATTGTAAATAGGGTCGACAATCTAGCGATCTAAGATGGTGTATTGTAGTCAGAAAACTACTTCATGGAGCATCACAAAAATTTCCAAAATCGGGCAATTTTTTCCCCAGAAATCCTCATTTCGACCGAGACAAAATTTAGGGGTGGTCCACTTCAATTTGTTGCCCAGTTCAGTTTACTCATTCCTTTGAATGCGACTGAAATTTTTGGGTAGCCCACCTCTATACGCTGAATTGTGACGTAGGTGGGTATCGATCAGCATCAGGGCGCCGTTGCCATGACTTCATAGATACAAACCCGAAATGACAGTTGACGTTGACCACACTTTTAAACTGCATTTGATCCTCCTTGCACGGTTTTCGCTGAGAAAGGGGTGATTTCTACCTGGTACGGCCTTTCATACATTTTGATATTTGACAGCCCGCAAAAGCTTTTATTGTTGACGATTTTTGACGCAAGTAATGTCAACGTCACCTGCCATTTTGGGTTTGTCCGCATAAACAATTTGTTCGTCCAAAAGTTTGTAGTACCAGACAAAATCCCAGATTTCTGAACCTCGCGAGGCTTTTCTTCTCCAGTACGCGAATTGCTCTCGGAGTTGAAGAAATTTCATCTACTCTGTGAACTGCTGAAGTGTTGGGGGTAAACCATTTGTGGCTCGTGATTTTCTGGCGGTAGTGTTAATTCTCGTAAAGGGCTATGTTCTGAACCAGTACGTGGGTAAGAGTGCCAGTGGCACTTTTACTCCGTAGCGAAAGTGGCACTTTTGCCCCACTGTACTGTACAATGTACATGCCAAACAGTTACGAACTTCATATCTACTAAAGTCTTCTGGCTAACCTCAACGCATTATCCACACAAACTTGAAGAGTTTTTTACAGGTTCAAACCAAAAGATCATCTGCATAATAGGTTATACTTACTTTGAAAGTACGTTGAAAACGCAACTGGGATGCAGTGCACAACAAGAATTTGAGCGCACACTCAGTATCACCGAGATTCAACAGGTATTGGCCTGCAGTTTTTAGCATATAGTCGCGAAAATTTAACTAACGATCACTTCATGTATTCATTCAAACTTGAGAAACTTTTTTTTTCAATTGGCATAATGCGTTAGCCCGTACTGCTAAGTCATTAGAAACATATTTTTTCTAATTTTTCTCACAATAAGATATACTTCATTGGTATTACTCTGGTATTCTGTGAGAAAAGTAAGAGAAAGATATATTTTTCAAGTTGAAATGAACTAATGAACCGATGACGTACATCGTTTGCTGAATTGTCGCGACTGTAGCTTCGGAGCCATCTGTGACACAAACGTAACACTCTGCCATGACCAGCTGATGCACTGGCATAGTGCGTAGTTCAAACACATGGCACTCTTACCCAACTCTTCCCTACACCAACCTACGTCACCCAACTCTCCCCTACACCAACCTACGTCATCACGAGATTGATCAGGTAGATCTGAACATAGTTTTTGACAAGCTTTCCAACAAACCCCCACAAACTATAGGATGCGATTAAAAAAAATACTAAGGGTGGCTGGGGGTTAGGGGGTTGACGGTAGATCATGACACGTATCATGGAGAAACGACTTACCGCTTTTAAAAATCGACCTATTCGAGCGTTTTTTTTTGGAAAAAATATGGTAATGAATTATGAATTTTGTTCCGGACTTATGAGTAACCCTTGGGTTTCTCAAAACTTATTGGCAAAGCGTTCGATCTAACTTTCAATGGTAGATCTGAATACAGTTTTTGACAAGCTTTCCAACGAGCCTCCATAAGTCATAGGGTGCCATTTAAAAAAAATACCAAGGGTGGCTAGGGGTCAAGGGGTTGACGGTGGATCAAGACACGTGTCATGAAAAAACGGCTTGTCTTTTTCAAAAATCGACCTGTTCGAGCGTTTTTTCCGGACAAAATATGGTCAAAAATCATTTATTTTATTCCAGACTTTTGAATAACCTGTATGTACAGAACATAGAACAAGAAGATCAAATTGAATTATTGTATAAATCAAGAAATATACAGGGTGGTCCAGGTTATAGTAGCAATAATTCACCATTCAATAGTCCATCGAAAACTAGGTCGACATGCATAATTTAATTTTTTTCTCAAACGCTTCCTAAGAGAGATACAGCCCTTCAAAGTTCAGTTTTTAAAATCTTCTTTTTGCAATAACTGTCAAGTCATCAAAGCGATTTTGACCAAATTTGGCACAAATACTTACGAAATAAATACCCATCACTTGACGCAGATAACTTTTGTCAAAATTGTCCAGTGGCGTAGATACGGGGGAGTTGTTTTACTTTTCACGCCCTATTCTCTACGCCACTAGATATTTTTGAAAAACTATATTTTTTTAGAATCCCTTGTTTAATTTAGAAAAAAAGTTACTTTTGTAAAATTTTAGAGACTTGATTTTTGAGATATTTGGGTTTTAAACTTTGGAAAACATCTCGAAATCGCCACTTTCCAGACCCCAAATTGTTTTTCTCTGAAAACGCTTCGTTTCTTAGCAAAAAATAGCAGCAAATCAACTTAAACGACCTAGAAAACACATTCCAGTTGGGAAATCCTGAGTTTTCTTGGATTTTAATTTTTAGGCCTTTGAAAGTCGCGATTTCGAGGCGTTTTCCAAAGTTTCAAACCCAAATAAACTGCTCGTCAAAAGTTAAGCATAGACCAAAATTTGCTCCAATTTTAAGTAAGAATTTCTTCGGGAAAAGATATCCGATTTGAAAAAAATGTACGGTGCTTGGTAGAGCTTTTATTCAGCTACAAGACGCTGTGTCGATTTACGTCACCATTGACTTTGTCCAATGATATACAGAATGCCAAAGGAAGGAGTGTCAAAAGTGTTAATTTTTAAAGTCGTGGAACTTTTTTAGAAAAAATTCCGGATTTTTTTCAATATCTCGAAACGGTTTTTGACTTTTGATCGTATTTTGTTTCTTCAAAGACTTCTTGATTTTTTTGTGAAATTTAGATTTTTTGATGCAGAATTCGCTAGAGCAGTTGTTTTTTCTTGAAAATTTACAAAAACATACACAGTTGCTGGATGAATTATACCATGAGAAAATTGACCTGATGGACTTCCAGCAGAGGTTATCCTCTGGACCTCTTTAGAGGAGATGCCCAATGAAGCATGCTGCGACATCACTTTGACACTTATTGAACCCAGCATGGATAAAAATGCATCATGGGTGATTTTGTTACTGCCCAAGTCATTGGAAATTTTCAGAAGTGATATCTCCTAGACGAGTAGAGATAGAGCCATAATTCTTTTTTTGATTTCAATCGGACCCATTATTGGTCATTCAAGCATGATGTGCAAAATTTTCACGTTTATACTTTTTCAGTGGTGGGGGGTAATTTTGACGTTTGTCATGTCGCAATTTTTTTCTTGTACTTGTCATCATTGAAATGTCGATATGAATGTATACTGTCATTTTCAGCTGATAAATTCCAAGTTTGCGTTCGGTGTTTTTCTTCCTCAAAGTCAAGGTTTCCTGAGAAAACCTTTGTTGGTCTTTTGTGTTCACTACTGATGTGGAAGTGGAAGATTACATTCATGCTGACATTTCAATGGTGACAAGTACAAAAAAAAACTTCTTCTATCTCTACTCGTCTAGGAGATACCACTTCTGGAAATTTCCACTGACTTGGGCAGTAACAAAATCACCCATGATGGGACTAATTGGTAACCATGGTAATTTTGATGCAACGTATGGTTACAAGTCTTGCATTTCCATTCATGCTGGGTTCGATAAGTGTCAAAGTGATGACGCAGCATGCTTCATTGGGCATCTCCTCTGAAGAGGTCCAGAGGACAATCTCTTCTGGAGGCCCATGAGGTCAATTTTTCTCATGGTATAATTCATCCATCAACTGTGTACGTTTCTGTGAATTTTAAAGAAAAAGCAAGAGCTCTAGAAAATTCTGCATCAAAAAATCTAGATTGCACAAAAAAATCAAGAACTCTTCAAAGAAACAAAATACGATCAAAAGTCAAAAACCGTTTCGGGATATTGATATCCGCTTTCTAAAACTCAAAAGAAAAAAAATCCGGAATTTTTTCTAAAAAAGTTCCACGACTTCAAAAATTAACACTTTTGACACTCCTTCCTTTGGCATCCTGTGTATCATGGACAAAGTCAATGGTGCCGTAAGTCTTCCCCTTTTTTTTTTCCCTAAGATATCCATGCTTGAAATGGGAGCCAATTTTGACCTATGCTTAACTTTTGACGAGCAGTTTATTTCGGGAACGAAGCCTCTAATCAAAATTTTACAAGAGTAATTTTTTTTTCTAAATTGAACAAGGAATTCAAAAAAAGAATAATTTTTCAAAAATATCCAGTGGCGTAGGAAATGGGATAGGAGAAGTTGAACAATCCCCCCGTATCTACGCCACTGGACAATTTTGACAAAAGTTATCTACGTCAAGTGATGAGTATTTATTTTATGAGTATCTGTACCAAATTTGGTCGAAATCGCTTCAATAACCTGAGAGTTATTGCAAAAATAAGATTTTTAAAACCGAACTTTGAAGGGCTGTATCTCTCTTAGGAAGCGTTTGGGAGAAAAATAAAATTATGCGTGTCGACTTAAGTTTTTGATGGACAATCGAACGGTGAATTATTGCTACTATAACCTGGACCACCCTGTATTATTGATTTTGTGAAGGCACCTTTATACACCAAATGGTAAGTAAGGGTTCACTGCGATTATCAATAATGTTATAAGCTGATGTAGTAACGTGTTGATTACCTGATAACGTAGTTAACGCATATGATGTTCTGCTCGTCGGCGTTTTTCGAATTGCAAACCACTGTAGCGCAAGTTTGCATCCAAGTGTAGCCGCCGCTTTTGTTCATTAATCTATAGTAATGCGTCAGTACTTGTCCCTTGTGGATCACTGGAACAGAATTTCAATTAAAAACGGATCACATAGCCAGTCAAAAAATGCCTCTTACAGTCGATGTGACATTTCCTTAATTTATTGGCATCTTCCCCATGGCACAAGGTATATAAATTTCGACCAGTCAGTTCTTCGGCCGTGTAATCTAGAAGGTCAGACACTTTTGGTTCACAGTGTGCTATTCTAAAGTCGAAGTTAATCCTAGTCACAAACATGTCCGATTCTAATCGAATTTCATGTACACTTGGAGGCGGAAGTGCAATGGCTAGAGCCACCATTCCCAGCAGCGGGGGTTGCGACTTCCGGGAATGCGAAAACGTGTACTGCGGTCGCAGTCGGCACAGCATCAAGACGACCTGAAAAGGGTGTCAAGGCGTTAATTGGCAAGTTTAAAACATTGGCAAGTTATAGCATACCCGATACCCGGAGGATTTGAAGTGACAGCCTCGTTTGGTTAACGTCGACTTCATTCTAACACAGAAAGCCCTATCAAGTCCTTTGAACGGAGGGTTGGTTCCGATTGACATGATCGTCGATACTGGAAATGAAAACGTGTCCGATATCAATTTATGTGTTTGTTAAATGAAGTTGAATGAAATCTAGCATATAGATGGAGGCTTAGCATTCTTGGGTGTGACACATAACATCACCTCAGAATAACAATTGATCACGTACGTATGGAGGCAGTCTCTGCATGCTTAACCAACCACTACTTCCTGTCGCCACCATCGGTTCGAACTCCGACGCGTCAAAATCTACCGTACCTATTATACACGCGTAGCTCAAAATTTCTTACCGTCTGGATTGTTGGTTCCTGCTGTGGAAGCGCTTTCTTCGGAACCACTTCCGGGCGACGCCAGGTTTTGCCCTTGCGCTAATCCTAAGCCTAACTGTTCCGCCATTTCAGTGTGGTCCAAGTGGTGAATGTAGTCAAAAACGCTACTGCCAGTCATTTCCACCTGCAAAACGAGATGTGTTCAATAACTCAATAAGATGCGAATTGGAAATATTGGTAGATAAAAAAAAAACAAAAAAAAACAATAGTTTTGAAGGGTCTAACCTCTTCTAGTTTCGATGTTTCGATTGATTCAAACTGGTTCATAAGCAGAATGGGCATGTTCAGTATTTTGAATTTTGATAAATTAAGGATCTGTGATGAAAATAAGTGACCCATTTTATGCCATTTCTTCACATTTCAAATCATAAAGCTGGCAAGAAAAATTAGGAACTCGAAACCAAATATGCATATTGATAATGTAGGCAGTTCGCGGGACCGATCTCACTAGTTTTATTTTCTGACCGGAGTATTTATGACTAGTGTATGCTACATAGTCTGTGTTTTGTTAGTGTCCGCACTAATGCCACTCAAGTTTAGGCTGTTGAAATGTAAAATTATGGCCAACAAAGTAAGTGTGGTGGTCGATATTTTCATCGGTTTCCAAAACCATACAGCAGTGGATTTCTTCGGTGGATTTTGGGTCTGTTTGGGCTGGTCGACATTCTTTAGCTATCGAACCCAGCTGCGAGATATGAGAAAAACCAAATTCAGTTTTCACAAGGTGTCAAATATATCAGTACTCATCCGATTTTTGACCATTGATTTTTGGCTGTCAACTTGTATTCGCCATATTTTTCTTTTCTTGGAAAAAATTGAGCTATTGTAACTCGCCAACGAGTACTTTTTGCTTGTTCATCATATTACCAAGATATACTGGTCACAATTTGAAATAGGACACCCGAAAAAATTATTCGCCTTCAAATAGCCATCAATCTCTTGATGATCATTAGATTCTGAAATAATTTACACCAACTTGAAGGTGAATATATTCCACGATCTGCAAGTGTTTGTTGGCTTGGAACAGCGATGTGTCTCATACAGGGTATACAGGGTGATTGATGATGACCTTGCAATTTTGTACTTTTTTGCAATGGTACAGGAACTTTCGTGGCCACCCTGTAATTTCAAACTTTGCTGTTGGTGGCAGCCGATAGTATGAGGAACTGATTGCTTCTTAGTTTGATGTTGATGATATACGTTGCTTAGTTACGGAATATGATTTTTTTTCATAGCAAGTCATTTTATTTCGCTAAATTATATTAACGAGATTTATTATTGATATTTAAATCATAAACTTTGGACAAAATACTCCTATAGTGGGTTGGAACTCTCCTGGACCACACTACTTCTTGGCAGCGTCTAGGCATGCTTCCATTGCTTCTTATCAGGTCAGGGCCGTTCCTAGGGGTTTGAGCGCCCGTGTGCAAAGCTTCTAGTATGCCCCTCCCCCTATCCTATACTCGACCAAAAAGATGAAAGAATTCAGAATCCATGTCACTGTCCTATTTTTTATTTTTTTACAAAAGTAATATAATAGCTGTATTCCTGTATTACACTACACAATTGATTGAACAATCTGCCAAAATACTGTCAAAAAACTATGAACTTGGTTGTTTGACTGACAGATTGTACAAGAAATTGTGCAGTGTAATACAGCTTCAACAGACAAATCTTACAAAAAATAACATAATTATCCAGGATATCAATGAATCTTGGGTTCTCAAATATCTACATTTCTGCATTTTTGCTGGGAACTCTTCATTACCTTTCAGGGATTACAAGTAGGTAAATACCTAGCTTTTATATTTGTAAGGTAGAAGCATTCGCTTCTATCGAGTTAGAAGGATTCACATTCGTCAGCGAAGAACGTTCGCGAAACGTTCGGTGACTTAGCCAATTTATTAACTGAACTTTTGTCTACTAAATGCTAGGTGATTAACCACAAAAAATGCCTGAAATCTGTACTAGACCCATCATCTTTCCATTATTGACAGATAAACCATCATTTCCATTGATCAGTAGGTAGGCTACAAATTGACAACAAAATTCGCGAATCAACTGATCTCGAATTATCTTTTTTGTGGAACCCAGGGTCAATTCGAACAAAAAACCAAATGAACGTTTGCGTCCTACTAGGGATTGGACCATTCCTTTGCATTCTGTTTATTTTCCTCATCTGGGGTAGAGCTGGCTGCCATAGTTACCGTGGTCCGTGATTGTCCTTGTCTTGTGATTCTGGTTGTCTACCACTAGAGTTTAGTTTATAGTCGACGCAAGCGGATACGGAATCGCATACGGTTACGCAAACGGTGGCGTAAGCAAAACCGATAGTTTATAGTGAACGCTTTCATAGGGGATTTGTTCGCCTGAGTGTGCCTCTTCACTCCACATTGACATTGTTGTTCACTTAGCCATTAGCCATCCAAACTCAAATTCTGATTGGTGGAAACCAAGGTCATTTACGTATCCGCAACGCAAGAGTTGGATGTTGACCAAACTCCTCACGTATACGGGATACGCATACGGTTGCGAGTATTGCGTTCACTATAAACGTTTGCGGCATTTTCAGTTTGTCGAAGTATATAGCCTTGCGTAACCGTATGCGGCTTGGTTTCCATACCAATCAGAATTTGAGTTTGGATGGCTAGTGGACAACAATGTCAATGTGGAGTGAAACAGCACACTCAAGCAAACAAATCACCTATGATTCCTTCTCCTACGACTCAGGCGAGCGTCTATGGGAGCGTTTACTATAAACTAGCGGTTTTGATTACGCTACCGTTTGCGTAACCATATGCGGTTCCGTATCCGCTTGCGTCGACTATAAACTAAGCTTAACGGGAAAATTGCTTCGTATTGGTATAATTGGCTCTCGCATTGGGCGCTAAAGCGCCACCCGGCTATAACGCGGAGGGCGCGAAGCGCCCTTTTTGAATTTTTTTTAGTCGGTCGAATTTTTGCGCCCCTGGCAAAGTGCGCCCGCGTGCGTCGCACGCCTTGAACGCCCCGTTAGGAACGGCCCTGTATCAGGTTACTGATGGTTGCCACTGGAATTTCTCTCTACTTCGCGACTAGGGCACCAATTAGTTCTTGTCTCGTAGTGAGTTGATTGATGTCGAGCGATAAGGCTGGCCATATCATTTTGTTGATTTCGTTATTGACAAAAAAATTATTCACAATATTTGCCCTGTGTGATCTGGCATTGTCCTCCATAAAAATAAACTTAGACCCATAGTTTGCAGCTGTTGTAGAATGATAGGTTCTAGAATTGTCTCTGAATAAAATCTGCCCGTTGAAGTTCCATCCAACACCACCAGCTCTGTGAGAAAATCAGTCCCAATGCCAGCCCATGCCATAGCAGAGCATCCATCAAACTGAATAGTTTCCACCATCACATCGTCTTGGTATCATTCTCCGGGCCTCCGCCAAACTCGAATCCTGTTGTTGTCCGAAAAAAAGACAAAGTCTTGATTTGTCGCTACGAACACAACAATCCCACTCCTGGTTTCCCCAATTTTGGTGCTCCGGGCCAAATCTTGAACAATTCCTTTGGTCTTCTCTTGTCCATTTTGGATGTCTAGCCAGACATCTACTTCTTAAATCGGAATCCCCGAATCCCTAAGTCTGTTCCTGATAGTCTGGGCTGAGATGTGGAAATCGAGTTGTCTTCGTAGCATGGTGGAATTAATGGCTCTTTCTCTTTCCCATAGAGTTCTTCTGACAATAGCTCTGTCAACAGCTGCTGTAGTGACTCTTTGCCTTCCGCCACCATGACCGTAACTGCAGGAATTTGTTGTCTGGTAACTGCAAGACTTTGTTGTCTGATATCTAGACCATGCTCTGTTAATTTAACTGGCCAGTTTCATAATCGAGCTTTGAAATGTACTTTAACTAAAGATAAAGTTTGGCTTTGGACCTACTTAAAGGGGGGTGAAAGTCTGCGTGTTTCATAATCATTGACGTTTGAACTTTTAACTTAAGTTGCATTAGTTATAATCGATTCTCTAGTCACGACCAAAAATTGACAGTTGACACACGTCAAAGTGACTAAGGCCTTTGATTGATGTTAGAGAAGATTTTCCAATCGTGTTTCGCACCATTCGAGTATTTTGTATTGAAATACATTTGATTGAGAAGTATTTGTATTTTATATTTTAGAATAGTTCAGGCAGTTAGTATCTTGTATTTTGTATTTAAAATACATTTTCCGGAATAGTATTTTGATCTTCAAAATGCAAAATAGGTACATTTATTTCCCACGCTCTGTAGTCTGTTTGGGCTGAGATTGTTTTGGTACCTAATATTATACTTTACCCCATTGCCATTTCTTGCGTTCGCACACTATCTTTATATATTCCTGGTATGGTTTTGTTCTACTTGAAAAATCAACTCAAAATCAAGCAAATGACATGGGATGAAAAAAATTGTATTTTGGGGATTCTTCGGAACAGCCAATATCAATTTCAAAAGTCGAGGAAAACCAGCATTTCAAAGTTAACGACTTTGACCAAAAAGATAACAATAAACAAACATTAAAGTGTAATAACATTAATTGTTTTTATTATTCAATTGTTGACTTTGACACTTTATACATTTTACACCTTTATTGCGTTGAAGATGGCCCTTTACCCCGAATTGTAAGTGTGTGTCCGTAACGGCGCACCGACCATCGCCTTGTACCATAGCCTGGCACCATCGCCTCGCACACGCAAAAAATACATGCGTTGTTTTAAATGTACGTGGCCGAAGTGGAGCCTCGCAGAGCGCACCGCACATAGCCTGGCACCCTAGCCTTGCCTCGAGAAATAGAGCTTGATATTGTTTAGACCATCGCCCATCGCACACGATTTTTGTAGCAATATGTTGGGCTTTTTGGAATATGATTTTTTAGTTCAGCAATAAAAGCAGCTCCTCTGTTCATGTCTTTAGACATCGAAACTGAAGTATTCCGGAAACAAAGCGTCTAATTAAAAACTGTCGAGGGTAGTTTTCCCCTACATTCAACACAGTTCAGTTCAGTTTGTTTATTGCTTTCTTGCTACCGCATTGGACTGCATGAAATATTTTGAAAAGTGTCGGTATTCTAGAGTAGCCACAACAAAATCGAATAATATAGAAATGTATATCCTGTTCACTGTTTATTTTCGGTGGAATGCTTTTCGGAGCAAAACAAAATGACAAGCTGGAGCGTTGGGAGGATACGGCTGATGGCCGCTGATAGTTTCGCTCCAAAGCCGTGCAGGTGCCATTAGCCGTAGCCGTAGCCTCCCGGCTTGTCACTTTATTTTTAAGATGAAAGAACTGTGGAAGGATTTCCACTGACGCAACGAATGACTTTTCAAATGAAAAATACATACTAGAAGGTGGTAGTTTTCTTCAGAAATGGAAGCTGTAGACACAGTGTTTCGCTATATTATTTTAGCTCTTCAGTACAGCATATCAGACGTGAATTTTCTGTAAAACTACCAAGAGAGTTGTATAGATTTTCAACAACATACCTCTGCAGCTGGGAGACATCAAACGATAGCCAAACCCTACTGGATTCTTTTCGCCTTTCGGCAAGCTCAATGTTGATTTATAAACAATGTTTTTTCTTAAAGAACCGTCGACTTAGTTCATAAGATGAAAGAACTGTGGTATGCTGTACTGAATAGCTAAAATAATATAGCGAAACACTGTGTCTACAGCTTCCATTTCTGAAGGAAACTACCACCTTCTAGTATGTGAGTACTTTTCATTTGAAAAGTCATTCGTTCCGTCAGTGGAAATCTTTCTACAGTTCTTTCATCTTATGAAATAAGTCGACGGTTCTTTAAGAAAAAACATTGTTTATAAATAAACTTTATTTTTACTCAAAAAAGTTATTCTACTAAAAATAAAAAGTGAACAATTTATGAATTCATCAACTACACGATATATGTAGTTGGATATACTATAAAAGATAAAAAAGCGACAGATCAAAACAGTCCAAAATTACAGTGTACACGGGTATACAGGTGTTCATTTGAAAGGTTCCCACACCTGATTTCTCGCCGCCAAATTTTTTTAAAGGAAAACGCCGATACAGGTTGTTATTTGAGGGGGACATCTAGGACACATATTGCCAAATTTGTACCTTCAACCTCTACGCCCCATGATGAAATGAAAATTTGGCCAACGTTTCTCAGATGAGACCCCACAGAAATAAAAATCAACCTGTTTCTGCTGAAAAGTCTTCTCAAGAATCGGAAGTATATATGGGAAACACTTCCCTTTCATTAACAGAAAGGGGATTTTTGCAAGGCTTGAGAGGTGAATTAAAAAGATTAGAAATATGTTTAGCGGAAAGAGAATTTTATTGCCTTCAATTTGATGCATCATAAGATAAGTAATGCTATTCGAGATTTTGAAATAGAGCGGTGTGGGGGCGAAGAGGTTGAAGATAAAAATTTGGCAATATGTGTTCTAGATGTCCTTCTCAAAACAAAAATCGACCTGTTTCGGCGTTTTCCTGTGACAAATTTTGGCGGCGAGAAATCAGGGATGACAACTTTTCAAATGAGCATTCTGTATGATTTTTTTCAAGAATAAGGCATATTACGAATGTCACGTATGAAGCTGAATTCCGCAAAACGAGCCTCGTATTTCATGATAGTCTGATGAGAAAAATTCACAATTTAGCGATGTCTACAATCGAGTTCAGAGCTATTTAGTAGATTAAATCAAATTAAATTGCAAGGTGGATGAATTTTTCCGTGAATACACTGTATTTTTATCATTTGAGAACCTACCTTAAAATAACCATTAGCCTTTATGCACTAGATATAGGCTGTGCGTGGCAGTTTTTCCAGATTTTCTCAAGCCTTCTTTCAATTTTCCCTAGAAGATTCACGACTTCCGGCACTACCTAACACCTTATACGTATAATAGCAGTAGGTAGCTTTAAGACAAGGCGATGGTCTAGGCGAAGGTACCAGGCTATGGTGCTATGGTCGAGGCAAGGGTACGAGGCTATGGGCGAGGCGAGGGTACCAGGCGATGGTCGGTGCGCCGTTACGGACACACACTAAGGCCGAAACGCGTCAGCAAAATATACATATATACAATTTACGTGGAGAGACAGATTATTTATACAACTTTACTTCTACAAGATGCCTCCATTAAGAGAATCCCTCAACTTTTACCATAAACATTGAATTGGCTCTATACAGGGCTGAATATTATACAGGGTGGCCCAATGAAAAAAAAAACGGACAGATTATCGGGCATTTAACCTCATTTTTTTGAAAAAAGCTCGGACAGGTCGATTTTTATATCGAGGGCGACATCTGAAACATCCATTGGCGAATTTATATCTTTAGCCTCCTCACCCTCGCCCACCCTAACTTCGAAATTTCAAGTGACGTTACTCACCTTGCGATACATCAAATTGAAAAGAATTGATTTTTCTTTCTGAAAAAAATATTTTTCAAATTTTCCTTTCTTCCTAAAATTCTCTGACTGTCCCATTTTATATTCTCGACCCCTCAATTTTCTTCAGTTCAGTCAGCGTCATCCCAAATAGCATCGAAGAAGAAAATTTTCGGTGGAAAAAGTGCTACCCAAGTTGACCCCTTTGCTCTCCGCCATTCCAACTTCAAAATTCAACATGATACATGATGAACAACATGATTTTGGAGCGGTCGTAGCCGAGTTGGAGCGGTCGTAGCCGAGTGGTATAGGTGATGGCAAGCTGACCCACTCGCGCTGCGCTGTGCGGGTTCGAATCCCGCTACATCCATGGATATTTTGTTCTGTCCCCGAGGTTGCATGGTAGAGTAGCTAACAGCTGAATGTCGCCTCGGTCAATAAGTCAATTAAATAAAAAAATAAAATAAAATACCACCTAGGTACTTTGTGATGCATCAAATATAAGGGAATTTAATTTTTTTTCAAAAAAAAATTCTTGAAAATTTTCAACTCCTCCCCCAATTAAACTGCTCAACAACTGGAATGACGGTATCGAAAATTTTGCCCTTTTCAAAATGACGTAGCTTTGGATTGACACAAACCGATTTTGAATTTGTTTTCACAGTTTTTCAGATCCATTTTTCAGCAATCCATCCCATTGACGAGATTTTGTTTTAATTTTCAATTTTTTTTTTTACAGGGTGGAATGTAAAACATTGCAAAATTGTGCTGAGTTCCACCGATCCCCGTTTCCGTAAAAAATAATTTTTTTCATTTCTAATGAATTATTCATAGAGCCTGATTTCTAATCTCGCAATGGTTTTTGAATTTCCTTTGAAGATCAGAAGTCCAACAATGATGATATGATTTTTTTACTTTCCCGACCCATCACCCAACGAGGAGGGGAAATATTGTGAACGCGCTAAAAATTGTTCCCGAGATGTCGACCGATATATCCATTTTGAGGTCCCCTATGACGATGAAGACCATTCACAACGTGTAGATCTATCTTCAAAATCGACACGGTTTAGGTTTCCCGACGGTAGTTTTTCAAAATGGAATTTGCACATTCCGTGAATTTGAATAAACCGCAGTGCAAACTTCGACATGCGATAAGCCCCACGGAATATCCATTTTAGGTGCAGACATGCTAGGAATAAAAGTTTGAGAAAAGATGGAATTAATTTTTAGAGAATAAATTTTTGAAATCGGACCCACGGTTTTCGACTCTTCCTCTCTGGGAAAACTACAAATTTCCCAACTTTTTATCCCGTGAACAGATTTTGGTGGGTCGAGAAAGTAAAAAAAAAGTGAGTATGCCTTCACGTACGTGAGTCTCAGTAGCGCATTTTCTCAAAGAGGCATATTGTGAACGTGAAGAAATTTGGTTGAAGGAGGAACACCATTCCTTGCCCACTTTCTTCATTCGAAACTCATTGTGATATTTTGTTATCAGAATTGCCAATGAAATAGATTTGAATGAAAATTCTTTCACTCATCAATATTTTTTTGTTTGAGGGCGGGAGCTGGGACGAGCGGCGATTAATGAACAGTAGTCTATTCTTTCCCATTTTTAGTCGGCTATCCATAGAGCGAAAGAAGTAGATCGCTATGTCTTCGGGTTTATGTTTTCCATTTATCTCTTACTTTGAGGGCAGCGTGGGGGGGGGGTGGCCGCATTCGGCAAAGTAACTGTTGCACAGTTTGAGTTAGGAGTTTCCAAATGTTTAAGGAAATATGACAATCAGTGGAAATTGTGAAAGTTGCATTTTTTTGTTTGGGGGCGGGAGCTGGAGGCGGCGACTAATCAAAAAGATCGCTATGTCTTCAGGGTTATGTTTTACATTTATCTCTTACTTTGTGGGCGGCGTGTGGGAGCGGCAGAGTTTGGCAAAGAAATTCTCCCACAGTTTGAGTTGGGAGTTTCTGAATGTTTGAAGTAGCAATCAGTGTTAATTGAAAGTTGCACTTTTTTTCTTTTGGGGTGGAAGTTGGAGGCGGCGCCATATCAAAAGTAGCCGATTCTTTCCCATTTTTAGTTAGCTATCCATATAGCGAAAGAATTATATCGTTATGTTTTCGGGTTTATGTTTTTCATTGATCTCTCACTTTGAGGGCAGCGTGTGGGGGCGGCAGCATTCGGTAAAGTAACAGTTGCACAGTTTGAATTGGGAGTTTCTAATTTCTGAATGTAAGGGAAATATGACAATCGGTGAAAATTGTAGAAGTTGCATTTTTTTCGTTTGGAGGCGGCAGCTGGAGGCGGCGGCTAATTAAAAGTGGCCTATCTTTTTCCAGTTTCAGTCAGCTATCAATATACTGAAAGAATTAGATCGCTATGTCTTCAGGTTCATGTTTTACATTTGTTTCTCACTTTGGGGGCGGCGTGTGGGAGCGGCAGAGTTTGGCAAAGAAATTCTTGCACAGTTTGAGTCAAGAGTTTCTGAATGTTCGAGGTAACATTATTAGCTAAATCAGTGAAAATTGTTGAAAGTTGCACTTTTTTTCTTTTGGGTGCGGAAGCTGGAGGCGGCGCCATATCAAGAGTAGCCTATCCTTTTCCGTTTTTAGTCATCTACCCATATAGCGAAAAACTTAGATCGCTATGTCTTTGGGTTCATGTTTTTCATTTATCTCTTACTTTGGGGGCGGCGTGTGGGAGCGGCAGCGTTCGGCTGAGCAAATGTTGCACAATTTGAGTTGGCAGTTCCTAAATGTTTAAGGGAACATCTCAATCAGTAACATTTGTGAAAGTTGCACTTTTTATCGTTTGGGGGCGTAATCTGGGGGCGGCGACTAACCAAAAGTAGCCTATCCTTTCCCATTTTTAGTCAGCTATTTATATACCGAAAGAATCAGATCGCTATGTCTTCGGGTTTATGTTTTTCATTTTAAAGTGATTGGGGGCGGTTTTTAGCAGTTTTTTGAATGTCGGCAGCGCATATTGAAGACGGAACGTTTCTTGGCTTACGTTTATAAGTGGCAACTATGTATTATTCAAAAAATGAGAACACCAGAGCATCAGGTCTGGAAGAAAGTGCAATATTATGTTATTTCAAGTTTATCGGGGGCGGTTTTCTCTATGTTGGCGGCGCAATATAGACATCCAATATAGCCTAGCCCTCCTTTGGGAGTGGCAGCTATGTAACAGCGAAAAAATTAGAAAGCTAGGTCGTCTAGTTTGGGAGGAGTTCGAGGAACGGACGGACAAAGCGGTTGCAATAGCGATTTTCATCAAGATGGAAAATGCGCTAAAAACATATCGTCATTGTTGGACATCTGATCTGGAAAATGCGAAAACCGTTTCAAGATTAGACATCAGGCTTCATGAATAGTTCATTAGAATTCGAAAGAAGAATTTTTCACAGAAACGGGGATTGGTGGAACTCAGCACAATTTTGCAACGTTTTTACATTCCACCCTGTAAAAAAAGTAATTAAAATTTAAAACCAAATCTCGTCAATGGGATGGATTGCTGAAAAATGGATCTGGAAAACTGTGAAAACAAATTCAAAATCGGTTGTGTCAATCCAAAGTTATGTCATTTTGAAAATGGGCAAAATTTTCGATACCGTCATTCCAGTTGTTGAGCAGTTTAGTTGAACATTCAAAGTATTTTAGGAGAGAAAGGTTTTTTTTTTTGAAAATTTTGGAAATATTTTGTTCAGGAAGAGAATTCAATTCCCTTTTATTTGATGTGTCACAAAGTGGGTAAATATTTTCAAATACCAAATAAATCGCTGCCGATGTGACGTCATCATCCCAGCGAACAAAATCAATTCCCAGCCTCTTAAGCTACATTCACAACCTCCAAATTAACGATTTTACATATACATACGCATAACCGTAGAAGTCTGACATGCGCATTCATATGATGTTGTTCACAACCTCAACTTACTACATAACGCAGACTTGTAATTTCTACGTATACATAGAACTTTGCAAGGTCCAAGCTTTTATGTATTATGTAAGAAGTATCCGTATAAGTTCGGGCACATTGCGCATCCTTGTCCGTCAGATGCCAGATTGTCAATATTTTAAAACGCCTACTCTCTTGTTTTTGCTTGTGTTTTCGTTTATTCTAATGGGTGCGGCCAATTAATAAACGTCGTTCTGAACACGGTTACCACGAACGTTTTCTACATGAAATGCGTTTAAACGGAACAAAGATGTTCTTCAAATACATGAGATTGCACGTGGCTCAGTTTGATTCATTACTAGCTAGGATTGCAGAGATCTTCAACAGCTTTCCGCAAATTCCGCTAAGTAGAAGCAGGCATTATATGCATTATGTGACTCGTTAATTTCAGGCATTGTGAATGATGCGAGCAGACTAGCTTATGTATATGTTCTGTGTTCATGTATATGTATATCGAGGGCTTCACGGCAGTACCTCGTAACTGAAAAATGGAACTTTTTAAGTGCAAAAGCAACTGATTTAAAGTCTGGGAATAGTACAGAGAATTACGATATTTTGTAATGTTATCAAAGAACAGTTACTGTTTACAGTTACATTGCAAAATACCGTAATTTCTTTGTACTATTGGACTTAAAAATCAGTTTGATTGCGCACCTGTAAAAAGTTCCATTTTTCAGTTACCAGGTACTGCCGTGAAGCCCTTGATATGTAAAATAGTCCAGGCGCTTATGTGTTCCATGGAATGAGTTTTTGAGTGGAGTACTGCATCAAAAGCGAGTCGTCCTGGTCAAAACCGGGGTGGGAGGCCCTCTCGAGTGGCAACGGCCACGAGAAATTTCGAAAATTCATAACGTCCGACTGGAGAGTGATGGAAGAATGCAGCTCCAGACTTAATTTGCCTCTTTTGTTGTGTTGGTTCCTGCCAAATTTGGTTCAAATCCGACGGATAGATTTTGCATAATTAAATGGTAAACTTTTGAACTTTGACATTCTTTATTTCTTGACAGATGACAGATGAAGCAATACTCTCAACTGTTCTGAATACAGTTTTTTAAGGGCTTTCAAATGACATATTGAATGTCTAGTTCCGTGAGATATAGCTTCTGACATTTGTTGATAGTGTCACTTCTGTTTGACAGATGACAGCCAAAAGCCAATGTGCTCATTCCAGGGCAAAACCATGTCTGCATGTCAAATTTCAAGTCAATCGGAGCAACGGTTCAACAGTTATCGAGAAAGATTACAGACAGACCTAACCACCCTGTCAAAATCGGTTTTGACAGAAACTATGACATTCATTTCGTAGAGTTTCACATTACCTTCAAAATAAACCTACACACTTGAAAATCTGTCCAGTAGGGCCGGAGCTCTAGAAGGTTTATGTCTTCATTTTGAAGAAGCCATCAAAAATCAACGACGAGGAATATCGATTGCCACCAAAAAAAAATTGTTTCAAGGGCTATTCCCGATCGAACAAATCAATTTTCATTCAACTATCACGAATACCGGAATACCGCCACGGAAGCTAGTTTTTCATACATAAGCACCCGGACTAAAATCGTTAATTGGGAGGTTGTTAATGTAGCTCTTCATTGCTGAAATGAAGTTGAATCTATACTTTGCATTGGTGGCCCAGTGGCGTACCTAACATATTTGGCACTCGAGGCGGACTATCCTGTGACACCCCTTCCCTCACATCTAAATCTACCTAACTAGAGAATGAGCTGCAGACTGTAGTGACACCACTGACACCTTTAGTGCTGGATTATAGGCAATTTTGCGCCCTAGAAATTCTGGGATCGAAAAATGACGCCCCAGCTTATTGGTGGCGTGGTATTTTTAGACGCCACATAAAAAACGAAAAACATCAGAAAAACAGAAAAACGATTTCTTGACAAAGCTGACAACACCACACATAGCGATCAACGTCAGAAAAGGAGCCCCACAAGCGAATTTTTTTTGGAGAACGCTTCACTAGCTTGTTTTGCGCCCTATAGATCTGCAGACAGACCCCTTTTGCACTCCGAATAATCCGACCTGATTCGCTCAGACAATTACAAAAAGTACATATCAACACATAACACAAATACAGGGTGTCAAATTCAAAACTTAAAATTGCCTGTAAGTTGTTTATAACAAAAGCAGATATCGAAAATCGCCCAAAACCGTTTCGACAGAATGGAAGGGGAACCATAATAATTGTGAAGTCAGTGACTCACCCCCACTCAGTGTCTGAGCCCCAGCCCCTTCCACTATTTTTTTTCCCAAATAACAACTCCAAACTTGTGATACATTATTGAAAAGCCCTTGAAAAATGATCCAGTGGTGCCAATTATTTCATATTGTTACGTATTTCGCGTACGGGTTCGATTATAATTGAGACGATCGTTTTACTGCGTACTGCAATAAATACACGCCAACAATTATTTACTTGGAAATATCGCTGAGACTACTTCGCTTCTATCGCACTCGATCACTTCCAATTCAATACTGGTGTAGGCCGAGGATCGGTGCCTTATATAGGTTCGACTAATTATTCTCGAATGTTCCATAGGTCCTCCAGCAAATTCCACATTGACCCGGCATAACGCGACTCCCGAATAATCTTATACCTTTCGCGTGCAATCCCAACGTGCGGTGAATCGGCACCTCCGCCAAAATGGACAGATGTGTCTTGACCCACTGTTAAAGGCTCCAGTCAGTTCCACGGGCAAAAGTCTACACGCGTGTTCTGGAATGCACCAGAGCTCCGCACTTGCACACTGCGACCTAATGGGAAGAGTCTAGAGAGATCGCGTGCTCTCCAGAATCGCCGCTCGTGACACTGTCCCCCTCCTGAGCCAGTTCGTCCTGAATAGGCTCATCGTTACTCCCCGAGTAACGTGCAAGGCGATCAAGGTGGACAACTTGGACAGATGTGTCTTGACCCACTGTTGAAGGCTCCATTCAGTTCCACGGGCAAAAGGCTACACGCGTGTTCTGGATTGCACCAGAGCTCCGCACTTGTAGACTGCGACCTGATGGGAAGAGTCTAGAAAGATCGCGTGCTCTCCAGAATCGTCGCTCGTAACACTGCCCCCCTCTTCAGCCAGTTCGTCAAGAACACGCTAATCGTTACTTACCGAGTAACGTGCAAGGCGATCAAGGTGGACAACTTTTATCTTGGCTCTCGCGGCTCGCTAGATTATGTACACGACGTCATTAATCCTCTTCACTACCGTGTTCGGTCCTTCCCACGACGGATGCAACTTTGGAGACATTTCTTTCTTGCGTTGAGCATTTAGCAACGGACCAGGTCACCCGCTTGAAATCCCGTGGAGTCAGCCTTCAAGTCGTAACAGGTCTTCATTCGGTCGGTGGCGATTCGAATCCATTTCCCGAACCAACTCGTGGATGTCGCACATTTTTTGCCTTAGATAGTCGACGTAATCGGGGATATCTTTAGGATCATTCTCCGGCGTGCCAAACTGTAAATCGAAGGGAAGGCGAAGCTCTTGGCCAAAAAGAACACGTGCCGGTGTTTCTCCCGTGGTGTTGTGAATGACAGCGCGATATGTCATTAGGAATATCGGCAGATGACGATCCCGACCTCGCTGATACTCGTCAACGATCTTCGACAGGTGCTGCTCCATTGTCCTGTTGAACCGTTCAAACATTCCGTCGGACCGTGGGTGAAGGGGCATCGTCCTGGTCGTCTGTATCCTGAGTAGAGTACAGGTACCTTGGAACACAATGAAGTTGGGTTGAAAAATGCTCCTTACGGGACCTGAGCCCTAAGCCCCTAGACTGCCTAGAGCGCAATTCATTTTATCTCGGCAAGTTACCCTTCCAAGGAGCTCTAAGGTCCCCTAAGGAGCATACTCAACCCACCTTTATTGGAACGTTTTCTTCTGTTTTTAGTCTAAGGAGGCACAGTTGGTGTTACTGCTGATTTTTGTACAGGATTTGAAAATTTTAGGAGGATCTCAGGTGAAGTTTACTTCAAAGTGATATATCTCGAAAACGGTGCGTCGAATCGAAATAGTACAACAGGACTTTTTTCCATAAGAAACTCTACATTTTCTAATAAAAATGCAAAAAAAAAATTCATGAACAGAAACAAAAAGGGGCTAAATTCATCCCTTGTTCCCCCTTTGTTGGACGTCCTTGATGAAATGTTGAAATTTTTTTCACAGCATCATCTCAGGCTTGTAACATGTAGCATGATGTTATTTATATGTCGTTTTATCTTGGCAAGTTTCGGAGATATTTGTAAAAAAGAAAACCATCATCAGGTTTCCCCCTTTAGGGGGCATCATTTGACCCATGTTTATTGGAACTTTCCTTCCTATTTTTTGACGTAGAATGGGCAGGTCGAATATTGCGGTTCAATTTTGGGACACCTGTATGTTCAACTGTTCGGATGATTTAAACGTTTCAGGAAAATTTTGCTACGAAACGAGGAAAACCGATTACGAAAAAAAGGGACCACAAATAGCTTCTCCCACTACGTCTGGCGAGGCTTGAAAATGCTGAACATGCCCATAGTGGGTCCTACCACTCCTACCTAACAGTCGTAATAATTTTGATGGAGGCAGAAGGTATAATGTAACTTTGGTATACGTTGGTGAGAGTAAGTTATACATTATATCATGTCTGATGAGTGAGACGACAAAAAAAAATCTTTTTTGCAAATCAGGTACGTAGTTGAATCGAAAGGTGGCAGCTAATATTAGAGACAGTTGAGGGATAAAGATGGTTGTCCAAGGGCGAGGCAAGTATAGGTGATAACGTGTACGTGTTCTTCTAAGATCTGCCATGTTCCCGCAGTTGCAAATACCCTATTGATTGTGGAAGCCGCCAACCCGCCAACCCCATTATGAATGGCAGGCACGCTGCTGCAGAGGACTACGTGAGGAGCATTCGCCAACGGGGCGGTCGGCATCGGGTGGCGGCGCGGCAGCAGCAGCAGCGGCGACAGCGGGAACAATACGAGCATACAGCCAAGCAAAAACGGACGCATCGCATATACAGCGTTGATGTGGACTGTTTGTTGTCGGTGTTAAGTTTTATAAGAGCACCCAAAATTTCAGCATTCTTGTAAATAAAAAACTCACCTGTGAAAGGCCAAGGTATATCGATACAGTCTCTGAAATGTACAGAAATCGACCATCCGCGGCCAGCGCCAAAGCGAACCCATCCAGAGACTGAAAAAGAAATAGTCCTTTAAGCATTTGGTTTGCTTAGCAACAGTAACAAGTAGGTACCTATGCACATGATGCAAATTTAGTTAATATGCGCATCAACAGAGTGGTGCCGCAATAAACTATTCAAATTAGCGCGGTTGCTATTGCAACAAAATAATCGACACCCAGAAATTCGAATGCGTCCGGCATTTCAATAACTTGGGCATTTCAATATACACCGAAGATGAGTCATGTGTACAATAAATTGACTTTTATTATACGTGTCGTATATTACAAGAAGACTGCTGATCTAATACCGTTCGTTTCGTCAAGCCTTTTACTTCCTTCCACCCAATTTTCCCCGACTGAAGCTTGATCCCTTCGGTGTATAAAGAATGACCGTCAAGACATGATAGGAATAAGAAACTTGTCCCAGCACTGATGCGCTCTCCCGGACTTTATATGACTTCAAAGAAGCGACGACGATGACGAGGCGCTTCTTTGACAAATAGGCATACATATTTATACTGGTGTGTGTGGTGTATGTGTGTGTGCTCGCTATAGAGAAAACAATACTTTAATATTTCTCACCTGAAGGATGTGCGTGCCCTGGTGCTGCTCGAAAATATCCATCGCTAATCCGGCCGAAGACCGACTCCTTCCAGCTGTAATGAAGTTAGAAAACCGATGAATCGCACAGAAGGGGTAAACAAACTATGAATGCAACATTTGGGGCGGAGTGGATTGATTGAGGCATAAACGAAATAAATTGCATTGACCGAGGCGCTGCTGGTGCTAGGGATGCTGCTGTGATGTCTCGGTGTTCTTGCGGAACAAATGATTGTTGTGATAGTTTGGAGAATGATAGCTTCCGAGATATATTAATTTTCGATATGATATATTTGGCTGGTATATTGGAATTTTTACAATCTATATTATAGAGAGACGGTGTAACATATGAGACTCGCACGAACCAGACGTTTCCCGTCTGATACACGCTCAAAACCTGGTAACAAATTGGGTATAATGTCATCTGTGAAATATTACCAGCCGATATGTAACTTCGCCCGAAAATGAAGTCTCCTCAGTTATCTCAATTTGACGACCTTCCCCCCACATTTCTTTTTATCGTGCGGCAACTGTTGAACCATCTCGAATAATAAATAACTACGAGTATACCTACTTATTGCAATATAGGTACTAAACTACGCTATTTAGATAGTACCAGAAATTGTAGTGGCCAGGGCCGGCGATAGGTGTGTAGCTGGCGTGCTCAAGCAACACACGGGGTCAAGTCACATGTAGCTGAGCAACACACGGAAAAAATCAAGCTGAAGATAATTTTGCATTTCTATACCTATATTACCTATATTATGTAAAACAGAAATTTCCTCCAATCATTTTTGTCCAATTTATAATTATTTTGCTATTTTAGATCAGTTTTTACCTATGTTTATTAAAGTTTCATTGAAATTCAGTTCTCGCACAACAAACTATTGTCTTTCCCTGTTGAAATGTTTTTGCGTTTTTGTTTGAAAGAATGTATTAACAATTTAGTCATCGACTTTTTTTTTCGTTGCTTATTATTATCAGTAATAAAGTCGCCGGCCCTGAATTGTACAACTAAATTGCTCAACATTTGAAATGTCGGTATCGAAAATTTTGCCCTTTTTCAAAACGGTATAACTTTGGATTGTCTCAACTGATTCCGATTTTGTTTTCACGGTTGTTTAGATACATCTTCCAGCAGTCTACTGGGTTGGCGAGATTTTTTGACTTATTCCAATTACATTCGTTACAGGATGGAATGTAAAGCATTGCAAAATTGTGCTCAGTTCAATAGATCCCCATTTTTGAAAACAATTTTTTTTTTCCAAATTGTAACGATATAATCATGAAGCCTGATGTCCTCCTATCTCGAAATGGTTTTTGAATTTTCCAGATCAGAAGTCCAACAATAATGACATGATTTTTTTTTTGTAAAAGTTGCATTTTAGTCATATTGGTTGGCAATAACATCGCATTTTTGATTATAGGAACCAGGAACGAATTTTGTTAGATTAGATGTTTTGTTGGTTCAGAAACACACTCTAAAATTTTAGTTTGAATATGTTTCAAAAAAATAACCTCAATTTCTTAATTTTTAAAACAGTCTCAAATGCAACTTTTACAAAAAAAATCATATCATCATTGTTGAACTTTTGATCTGAAAAATTCGAGAGCCATTTTGAGACAACACATCAGGCTTCATGATTTTATTGTTAGAATTTGAAAAAAAACTGTTCACAAAAACGGGGACCTATTGAACTAAGCACAATTTTGCAATGCTTTACATTCCACCATGTAACGAATGTAATTTCAATGCATTGGAAACTCTCGCCAACGGAAAAGATTGCTGAAAAATGTATCTTAGCAACCGTGAAAACAAAATCGGAATCGGTTGAGGCAATCCAAAGTTACACCATTTTGAAAAAGGGCAAAATTTTCGATACCGACATTTCAAATGTTGAGCAGTTTACTTGTACAAGAAATTGTATTGTATAGTACGGCTTTTAGTCTTCGTCTTTCTATAAATTGAGTTATTGGGTAGTATTAATAAAAATTAAGCATAAGCATTTGCTTCAGTTCATAGGCGTTGCCAGGGGAAGTCTACTTAGCAACTCCTCAGAAATCGAAGCAAATGCTCATACTTATTTTTTATCAATACTACCCATTAGTACACAGTAAAGTTGTCCCACTTCCTCGTTACTTTTCCTATCTCATACATCGTCCACCTTTCTGCCTCCAAATATTCATCTCAAGATTTTTCATCCCCATATTTCCATTCCTTCCTGGTCCATCTGATTCAAAACCCATGTTCCACATCTATGGGTATTGGGTAACTGTTTGTCGCAATACCGTTTATATACTTGTAAATTCGCCCTTCGTGATACGTTCTTGGACTTGAAGAATGTGTACAGTGCTCTTGCACAGCGATCATCCTTCACTGTTTTTGCCGCCATCGCCATCTCCTAACCACCGCTTCCATTCTCCGACAACCTCACCTCCAAGTAAGTGTAACCTTGTACCTCCTCCACTTGCAGTGTTCCCCCGCCTTCTGTTTCAATTTCCAATCCTCTTCGTATGCGGTCTCTCCAATTCTTGTTCTGTCCAAATACATGTACTTGGTCTTCTCCTCATTCATTTGCAGTCCTCAGTCTTATTTTCCTTGATACTGCCTCCATTCTTCCAGTTACTCTCTGTGGTTTTTTCCTTGTTGTTGCCAGGATCGTGATGTCATCCGCATATGCCAGCATCTAATAGCTTTCGTTCATTACCATTCCGGTGCAGTTCATCTCACTTTCTCTCATGACCTTTCCCAGAACAATGTTCAAAAAGTCGTAGACAATGGATCACCCTGGCCCTGGCTCAATCCTACATTTTTGTTCTTAACGGTTCAAACAGTACATTGTTTATGTTCACCCTTACTTTATTCATGGAGTCCTCAATTGTCGTCCTCACTAGTCTGATGATTTTGTTAGGAATTTCTAGTTGTTTCATCGCATGACAAGAGTTTTTTTTCTTATTGAATTGTATGCCATTTGGAAGTCAATGAATGTATGTGGACAGTGGATGTTGTATTCGTTACAACATAAGTATTCCCTGCATTTCCCTCAGTGTGAAAATCTAATCTATCTTATGGTCAGGCGGTCTTTCCTGAATCCACACTGGCATTCAGTATTCTCCGATTTGCTTCTTTGAATATTTATGTTACCTGTTCCAAACTACTACTGCCAGAATCTTGAAAGTTGTATCCAGCAAGATATTTTCCTATTTTTAGCGCATTTTCCATCTTGATGAAAATCGCTATTGCAACCGCTTTGTCCGTCCGTCCGTCCGTCCGTTCCTCGAACTCCTCCTAAACTAGACGACCTAGCTTTCTAATTTTTCGCTGTTACATAACTGCCACTCCCAAAGGAGGGCTAGGCTATATTGGATGTCTATAGTGCGCCGCCAACATAGAGAAAACCGCCCCCGATAAACTTGAAATAACATAATATTGCACTTTCTACCAGACCTGATGCTCTGGTGTTCTCATTGTTTGAATAATACATAGTTGCCACTTATAAACGTAAGCCAAGAAACATTCCGTCATCAATATGCGCCGCCGACATGAAAAAACTGCTAAGAACCGCCTCCAATCACTTTAAAATGAAAAACATACACCCGAAGACATAGCGATCTGATTCTTTCGGTATATAAATAGCTGACTAAAATTGGGAAAGGATAGGCTACTTTTGGTTAGTCGCCGCCCCCAGATCCCGCCCCCAAACGATAAAAAGTGCAACTTTCACAAATGTTACTGATTGAGATGTTCCCTTAAACATTTAGGAACTGCCAACTCAAATTGTGCACCATTTGCTCAGCCGAACGCTGCCGCTCCCACACGCCGCCCCCAAAGTAAGAGATAAATGAAAAACATGAACCCAAAGACATAGTGATCTAAGTTTTTCGCTATATGGATAGCTGACTGAAAATGGAAAAGGATAGGCTACTTTTGATATGGCGCCGCCTCCAGCTTCCGCCCCCAAAAGAAAAAAGTGCAACTTTCAACAATTTTCACTGATTTAGCAGATACTGTTACCTCGAACATTTAGAAACTCTTGACTCAAACTGTGCAAGAATTCCTTTGCCAATCTCTGCCGCTCCCACACGCCGCCCCCAAAGTGAGAGATAAATGTAAAACATGAACCTGAAGACACAGCGCTCTAATTCTTTCACTATATTGATAGCTGACTAAAATTGGAAGAATATAAGCCACTTTTAATTAGCCGCCGCCTCCAAACAAACAAAAATGCAACTTCCACAATTTTCACTTATTGTCATATTTCCCTCACATTTAGAAACTCCCAACTCAAACTGTGCAACAGTTACTCTGCCGAATGCTGCCGCCCCCACACGATGCCCTCAAAGTGATAGATGAATGAAAAACATAAACCCGAAGACATAACGATCTAATTCTTTCGCTATATGGATAGCTAACTAAAAATGGGAAAGAATAGGCTACCTTTGGCATGGCGCTGCCTCCAACTTCCACCCTCCAAAAGAAAAAAGTGCAACTTTCAATAATTTCCACTGAATTACATTTTAATGTTACCTCAAACATTCAGAAACTCCCAACTCAAACTGTGGAAGAATTTCTTTGCCAAACTCTGCCGCTCCCACATGCCTGCCCCAAAGTAAGAGATTAATGTAAAACATAACCCTGAAGACATAGCGATCAAATTGTTCCGCTATATAGATAGCTGACTGAAAATGGGAAGAGATAGGCCAGTTTTGATTAGTCGCCGCCTCCAGCTCCCGCCCCCAAACAAAAAAAATGCAACTTCCACAATTTTCACTGATTGTCATATTTCCTTAAACATTTAGAAACTCTCAACTCAAACTGTGCAACAGTTACTTTGCCGAATGCTGCCATCCCCACACGCTGCCCTCAAAGTAAGAGATAAATGGAAAACATAAACCCGAAGACATAGCGATCTAATTCGTTAGCTATATGGATAGCCGACTAAAAATGGGAAAGAATAGACTACTGTTGATTAGTCGCCGCTCCCAGCTCCCGCCCTCAAACAAAAAATATATTGATGAGTGAAAGAATTTTCATTCAAATCTGTTCCATTGACAAGTACCCCATTCTGATAACACAATATCACAATGAGTTTTGAATGAAGAAAGTGGGCAAGGAATGGTGTTTCTCCTTCAACCAAATTTCTTTACGTTCACAATATGCCTCTTTGAGAAAATGCGCTACTGAGACTCACGCACGTGAAGGCATACTCACTTGTTTACATTCTGCCTTGTCTCTTGACTCCTTTTGTTGGTCTTTTTTGCTCCTCCAACTTTTTCTATCTTCTTGTCTATGTAAATTTTTGGTTTTCCTTAGTCCTCGCACAAGTTTTTTGTAAAGCTGTTTATTTGTTTCTACTGACCGGTTTCGAGGGCCTCTGCCCTCTTCGTCAGATTATCAAGAAGTGGATGTAAAAGTAGATAAAAAGTTGTTGTATAATATTTTCACAGAAATCTGACGTACACTCATCGTCAATTGAAGTGGGTCACCATAAAAGTCTCCTGACTTTGGAAGCTTGCAACTTGTCACTGTGATGTCCGATTCTAAAACTTTTTGAGCTAGAAGATTCCTCTATGCTTTGGCACTGTATTGGTCATACGACTCTTTTATATGGTTACCGGATCACTTCCATACAGGGTGATTTAGTAACACATGATTTTTTGTCCAACTTTGGCCTGCTTGTTCTTCTTTAGTGATCACCCTGTATTTTTTATTCGTACTATATTTTGAATTGACATGTTCCAGCTGAAAGCCTGTTTTTGAATTTTTGCTGTATCTCTTTTTAATCCCAAGTTATGACGCCAAATGTGAAACTTGGACCGTTTTCATTTTTATTAAAACATTGTAAAAGCTGTAAAACGAGAACAAATTTATTGTGAAGACTTGAATACAAAAAGAACTACATAAATATTTGAAATAAGTAACGAGTAGGGTCCCCTGCTGCCTCTCTTACTGCTTGACACCTCCTGGGCATGCTTCCAATACAGTTATCAATTATTTCTTGAGAAAGAGCAGCCCATTATTCTTGTAGGGCGTTATTCAAATCTTCCAAGCTCACTGCGAGTATTGGCCTATTCGACAATATCCGCTGAAGAAGATCTCAAATGTTTTCGATGGTGCTCAGGTCCGGCGACATTGCGGCCACTTCATGCACCTGATGTGATTTGTCTCGAAAAAGGCATTCACTACCGCAGCTCTGTGGGGTGGAGCGTTGTCATCCATAAAGAGAAAACTCTCCCCAACACCATTGGCGTGGGGAGGACTACCGGCTCCAAAGCTTTTTTTAGGTAGCGAAAGGCATTAACATTTCTCGAAAAATAATCATCTCCGTACGATGTCCCAATGCAATACCTCCCCATATTGTCGCAGAACGTCCACAAGAAAAAAAAACTATGCCAACGGTACAATTTTCACTGTAGCGCTCGTTAACACGTCTCCATACGCGAGTACGCCGGCTGTCTGGATACAAACAGAACCTGGACTCAAACAAACAATTGCCTCTTTGGTTTTCATTTTAGTCCCGATGATCCCTTGCAAACTGCAGTCTCCGATTTTTGTGGTGTTGTGTCCACTTGGGATGTCGAGCGGGACGTCGATTACGAAGATCAACATCATTGAGTCTTCGTCTTACTGTTGAAGTCGAGACATCGACATCCACTAACAACATTTCTTCCCAAACTTTGCTGGCATTGACCATCCGGTTCCTGTGAACCAATCTTCTCAGTTGTCGTTCGGCAGCTGGATAAGTGCTTCTCTTACGACTTCCGCCGTGACTATAACGGGTCTAGTGATTTCTCCGAAACCGCTGTACAGCTCGGGTGCACACTGTTTCTTGAAACATTGTATAACGTTGCAGTGTCCCTGATGGAAGCCCCAGCTTCAATAGTACCGACAATTCACCTCACTCCTTAAAATAGTAGGCCGTTAAAGTGTATTACCACCAAGGTCATTGGTGAAAACACCCCTCCAGAATGACCAACCTCAAACATTCAAGTAGTTTTTTCTTTTTTAGGAAGATTTTTAGTGTTCGGTTAATTGTTTTAACAAATACACCTCCAGGTTCGATATATTATCGCTTACATCTCGATTTACACTCGGATCCCCTCGTGAAAATCCTCGATGTAGCGATAATACACCTCACCTATCGGTGTATTACATACGATAATACGCTCTAACAATACCCCAGGAATGCGTGGCATTTTTTGTTTTAATTTGAACTCTCATTATGTTTCACGGCCCACTCCATTCAAAAAGATGGGGCCTAAGAACAGTCCCTTTACATAAATAATCATATTTCAGAATTAAAAAGAGATAGAACAAAAATTCAAACAGAGCCTTCAGCTAGAACATGTTAATAGAAGATATGGTATAAATAAAGAATGCAGGGTCATCACCAAAGAAAGACAAGAAGGCCAAAGTTGAACAAAGAAACATGTGTTGCTAAATCGCCCTGTAGAGAAGTGATCCAGTAACTATATAAAAGAGCTGTATGACTAGTAAATTGTCAAAGCGTAGAGGAATCCTATAATCCAAAAAGTTTTGAAATCAGACATCATAGTCAAAAGTTACAAGCTCTCAAAACGAGGTAATTTTTTCGGTGTCCCACTTCAATTGACGATGAGTGTAAAAATTTTAATTGAAATATTATGCAACTTTTTGTCTTTTTTTGCATCAACTTTCTGACACTCTGACGAGGAGGGACCAGAGGTCCTCGAAACGGGTCAGTAGAAACAAATAAACAGCTTCACAAGAAAACTTGCTGGAAGACTGAGAAAACCAAAAATTTACATAATTATACAATCCCACTGAGAGATGACGGAGAAATTCCTGAAAATTAGGAACTCTTGTCTATTAGTGTAGTCATTTCTTCCTTGCCTCTTGCCTCTTTTCTCTGCCCATCTTAAATTTAGCATTGAACCACCTCTCCTTTTTCGATCCTTTCTTGTATTCTAACGTGTCTTCTGCCGATTCCTTTAGACTTTGTTCTAGATCTCAAGATCTCTCGATTCTGGATTCTGTTTGAGAAGTTCGTGAAACGTTTCACCTGGCACATATATAGCCCTCATTATTGGGCCCATGGTACCCCTCTCCCAGACCAGCCGGACTCACCGAGCTGCATAGATCTCTCTATTGTTCGTTTATCTAATCTCCCTGTCTCAAGTTTCTAGTACTACATGATTTGATAACTCTCTTCTGATATTCAATCCTCGTCTCTTACAATGCTCTACGAAGAAGTCTCAAACTCAAACTCAAACTCAATTTATTCATTTTTGTTTGCAATATATGTTTGCATAAAATACGTCAGAATGAGAAGATGATGTACATAGAATACATGGAAAACTTGAACAATCACAATTGTTACAAATCAAAAACAGATTAAAAACTACGATTGCGTTTCACAGCCGTCTTAATATTCCCGAAGAGTGTAATATCCTTTCCCCAGAAGTTCCCTGATTTTTTTCTTGAATTGGTTCTCTGATGAACAATTCCTCAGGGAAGCCGGCAGCAGATTGAACAAATGTGCCCCTGCGTATTCAGGCGATTTTTCGTAGAAGGAATGGAAATGACTACGAGATCGTATGTCATCCCCCCCTCTAGTGAGGTGTCCGTGAAAATCGCGGTTATACCGAAAGCTTGATTTTTTTTTGAAAATGAGTTTCAGCAAGTTGTATATGTAGATTTCAGTGAACGTGAGCAGTCCACTCTCTCTGAACGTACTCCTACAAGAATCCCCATAAGAAATGTCAAATAGCAGTCGCATCAACCTTTTCTGAAGCACAAAAACCCTACTCACGCCCACCGCCTGCCCCCAGCAAACTACGCTATAAGAAAGTGCGGGGTAAGCAGATGCGTAATAGACGGTGACAAGGTCTTCCCGCGTCAGTTTGCTCTTCAGAGTTTTCAGGAGATAGTAACTTTTATTTAACCTTGCACAAACCTCATCCACATGCCCTCCCCAATCAAGATGCTCGTCGACCCTGGTCCCCAAGAACCTGACAGAGTTTACAGGTAGCAAAGTGACGCCGTTTATGCTTGCTTGCAGATCTACCTGCGGCCTGGATCTATTCCTAAACTGCACAATTTCAGTTTTATTGAAGTTGATTATGAGATTATTTTTTTCACACCAATCTGCAAAATTCCTCAGAGCCGCAGATATCTTCGCGTTTATCGAGTCGGTGCTGACATCGGTGACCAAGATCGACGTGTCATCCGCATACATACACACTTTCACATCCTTCATGCATTCCGGTAAATCATTTATGTACAATGAGAAAATCGCGGGGCCCAGTCTGCTACCCTGAGGAGTACCCATGTTCATAGGTTTCTCCCTCGAAACAGCACCTCCAACCCTCACCGCCATTCTTCTGTTCTCCAAGTAGGAGCCTATCCACTGATTGACCGTTCCCCTGATTCCCAAGTTGTGCAGCTTATCACAAACGAAACGTGGGTTGATGGTATCGAATGCAACTGAGAGGTCGAAGAAAATCCCAACCACTATCAGGTTCTGGTCCATTGAGTCGTATATTGCCTGAGTAAGCTCAAAAGTAGCTGTCTCGGTAGAGTACCCCTGCCTGAAGCCATGCTGGCAGTCCGTGATTAACCGGCCTTTCTGTAAGTAATCCATGATTCGGGTTGACATAACCCTTTCAAAAATCTTTGCGATGACACTAAGGAGAGCTATAGGTCTATAATTCTGAACATCAGTGTGATCGCCTTTTTTGTAGACCGGGTGAACGATCGCAAACTTCAGCAGCGCTGGGAATTCACCCCTCGTTATAGATTTGTTAACAAGCCTCGTGAAAACCCCCGCCAAAATATCGCTACAATTTTTGATCAGATGTGTCGGAACCTCGTCTATACCAGTTGATCTTTTGTTTTTTAAGGAGTGAATTATTGAAATAATCTCAGGCTCAGTTACCGGACTCGCATACATAGAGAAACCATTTAAGCTTCTGTGAGAAACTGTGCATCTCCCCGACAGCGAATCACCAAAGTGGGTCCTTAATTTTGTTTCAGCCACAGTGGAAAAATAATCAGCAAACTGGTTTGAAACAGTCATGATTTTTTGTTACGTTTTGTGGTGTGGTCCAGTGGGTTCATTTTTATGCTGAGCATTATGTGGTGTGAACCCATCTCGGCACCTCTGAACGCCTTCGCGTCCTTGATGATTCTGTTAGTGTCTTCTTTTATCAAGACATGATCGATTTGGTTTATAGTTTTTCCATCTGGTGATATTCTTTGTGAATATTTCTGTGCGGTATGAATCTACTCATAATTTTGCAGTAATTTTCTGCTGCTAAGCTTATAAATTATAACCCATTTTCATTTGACTCCCCCCGATGTTTACTAAATTTCCCAATCACTGGTTTAATAATCTCTTCCCTACCCACTTTCACATTTAAGTATCTGAAAATTATATCTATAATTTTCTTGTCTTGGGAATGTGTCATAGAAATCATCTATACTTGCATAAAAGTTATCTTTTTCCTCAGTCGGCACGTGAACATTGCGATGATTGAAGTATACTCAATGTCGATAATGTCATCTGGGAAATATTACCAGCCAATTTTTACTTTGCCCAAAAATGAAGTCTCCTCAGTTATCTCAGTTCAGACGACCTTTCCCCACATTTCTCTTTATCGTGCGGCAACTGGTTAAACCATCTCAAATAATTAATAATCAACTACAGGGTGATTTATGGGTGATCTTACATAGGCTAATGGGAGATAGAAGACTTCGAGGCGAGTGAGGATCCACTGAAGAAATTTTGCTTTCTCCATTGGTTACAAAGATACAGGGTGTTTGTGTGTTTCGAATGAAACTTTTAGAAGCGATATTTCTGAAACGGCTAGAGATATTTTCTTGAAATTTACCAGCAATATTTCTCTATTGGAACTTACCCTAAAGCCATACTGGGTAAGTCAAAATCCAGGGCCGGGATTAGAAAAATGTGCCCCTTTTTTATTTGATCAAAAAGTACATTTTTGACCGCTTTTCTGAAAAACTGCTATCGAATTCGAAAAGCTAAGGAAAAATGCTTCAAGAATCACTCTTCAATTCAGATGGCACACCTAAACCGTTTCGAAATAAAAATTAAAAATTGAATTTGTGGGTAAATTTCCATTTTTGACCGGACATAATCGACTCATTGTTTGATTGAATTCATTCAAATTCATTTTTTAGCTTGTCTCTATGGACTAGAAGAGCTTGGTAGGAAGAAAAATTCCATAGCCGAAGATTTTTTTGACGATCAAATCGAGTCTAATTTTGGTTTGGTCGGCTCTGGAATTTTTCTTTCGACCAAGCACTTCTATTCAACAGAGACAAGCCAAAAAATGAATTTTAATGAATTCAATCAAACAATGAGTCAATTATGTCCGGTCGAAAATGGGAACTCACCCACAAATTTTACTTTTAATTTAAGGGGAACGACTCCAGCATTTTATGAAGGTTTTTTCCAAGAAATTTGTAAAGCTGGCACAGCCTGCACTATATCTCATCTGCGCGGGCTAGCTATTAAAAGATAGGTACAGTAAGTCAATGTAAGTATCAGATCTTTCACGCGAGGTCATATCTAATATTCTGCAGACGAACTACACTGAGAAAAATTATTCTATAAGATTGTGTTGTAAAAACAGATATTATAATACGATCAGCACTTTACATACCAAGTATAAATCATCTAGTAACTTTTGTAATGTTGAATTTATTGGAGGAAGTAACTCTGGATTATACCTCTGGTGTTATTGTCCCAGCCCTGTAATATTGTTACAATAATAAATTGTATAGTATAGCAGCGCTTAGACAAAACTTTGTGTAGTAAAACTTATAAAACTGAATATTCTGCTTATAAGAATTCTTATACTGGGAAAAAAGCGAACTTTTGCATGAATTGTTATCACCAGATTTGGAAGAATCCTCAAACACGGGTAAATATATGATAATTAATTATGCGATCAATTGAATAAATTAATATTGTTGTTATTGTTGCAGATACAAATTTGCACAGTTGCTGCTACTGCCCTTAATGTTTGTACCCGTCACTATTCTCACAAAAAATATAAGATCTTGGCGACCTTCAAAATTGGAGACCCTGGAAAGTTTCATCCCCCATTTACCAGTAAGCCAACGTAGTTTTTATTTAGCGTATGACTTGAGTTACTGCTTAATTATCTGGTTCTAGCTATATTTTCTTGTTTTGGAAATAAATTTATGTAGTATCAAGTTTATGAAAATAAAGCCAATATAAAATTATATATAATATTTTTATAACTGATTACAGAGAAAAGCTGTACGAATTTTGTCAGATTTGGGTTACAGGGAAGATTGCAAGACTGCTTTTATTCAGCACGGAATCATGACCTTCCCATCGCTGTATATTTTTGAAGGATTGAAATATATCAAAATGAACGAGGACAAGTTTCAAACAAACAATGATATTCATTCAAAAAATACCCGATTTAGGTATAATATATCAATCCCTTACTGCAGACTGAAAAAAGCTCAAAATGGACCAAACGTCTTGTTTCTGAAAGCCTTCAACTCTCTCCCATTGGAAGTACGCAATTTGTCGACTAGGGCTTTTGTTGCTGCAGTCAGAGACATTCTCTTATCAGGAGCGTTTTACAGCTACCAGGAGTTTTTGCAGCATACATTTGAAAAAAAAAGGTTATGTTGAAATTTGTGGGCTCTTTTAATTGATTATATGCACATTGTTGCGAAATCAGATCATGGTACTTGTACATATATATATTTATTGTCTATTTATTTATTTATTTATCTATTTATTGTTATTATTGTTTATTATTTCTTTTGACGTATGTAAGCACTTGTATGCAGAAACATTAATAAATTATCTATCTATCTATCTATCTATCTATCTATCTATCTATCTATCTATCTATCTATCTATCCACCTTATAACCAATTCATTTTATACCTGCTATAATAAATAATAATTTGGATATCTACATATATTAGAAAACTTTGCTTGAAGTTATAAGAAAATCAATTGGCGTTAAAAACCCATTAAGAACATTAATAAAAGTCATAGCGGGCATAAGGTTGTATTGTACAGGTCATTGTAAATTATTATAGTATGGGCTACTCCACAGGTTACTGCCGACATAAGATATTCTCAGTAACCTCTGTTTTATACTAGTAGTGAAACATTTAGCTGTGCCTATATTCAAAAGAAATCCTTATTACATTCTCACAGCAGTAATAAGATTTTTTCTCAGTGTATAGCCGCGGTTTACACCGAATGCCGTGTGTTCAACAGAGAACCCTGAAATACAAGGGAACTATAATGTTCAATTTTCAAAAAAACCACACATATTTTGAAGGGCATGATTGCGTTTATAATTTGATAATTCTTCAAAGAACATCGAAGGTTTATAGCGATCGAAGGTACATTCAAGTAATTTATTTAATTATATAATTATAATATATATTATATATATATAATTTATAAAATTTATTTATTTTATATAATTTTGTAATTTCCTTCACGAATAAAATACGTCAACAAGTAATTTATTCCTTGTTGAAGTAAATATTTGCATTTTTCCTATATCAACACCGGCGTTAATTTTTTCAAAAGCACTCGGTGCCAAAGTTCATATCGTTACCTGTCAGGTCCTAAAAATAAAATTCATTTATTTTTCTCTTGTTCGAAATTATTGATAAATCTACGAAATGCACCATCTCTCTTCAACCCGTGCTGGTGCTGATATAAAATTCACGTCAACGCGTTCTGCTGGCTTGCTACCATTACAAATGTATAGCGGAGACGTTCCTCTTAATTGTCGAAACGGTTTAGGTGTGCCATCTAAATTAAAGAGTGATTCTTCAAGCATTTTTCCTTAGCTTTTTGAATCCGACAGCAGTTTTTTAAAAAAGCGGTCAGAAAATGTACTTTTTGATTGAACACAAGAGGGGCACCTTTTTTCTAGCCCGGCCCTGGATTTTGACTTACCCGGTATGGCTTCGGGATGAGTTCCAACAGAGAAATATTACTGGCAAATTTCAACAAAACACCTCTGGCCGTTTCAGAAATATCGCTTATCAAAGTTTCATACGAAACACACAAAACACCCTGTCTCTTCGTAACCATTGGAGAAAATGAAATTTCTTCAGTGGATCCCGACTCTCTCCTCTATCTCCCATTTGCCTATGTAAGGTCACTAATGAATCACCCTGTATATGTACATACATAATCCCCAACTATTCCACAAGTCTACCGATATTATTGATGTAGGTATAGGCACAACATACAACATCGGCATTTTAATTAATTTTTATTATTCTTTGCTATAGCGCGCGAGTTTTATGACAATAATTTAATTTCTGCGAGAAACGTGCATCGTAAAACTCATGATGAAAGCGCATGCAGAAATGCATGCAATGTGAAATAAAATACAAAGACAAAACTCCACAAAAGTGAAAGAGATGACCTTATAAAAAAGTCTACGTCAAATTAATCACCTACCACTGTAGTGGGTACCTACTACTATAAATACCAACCAGGTACCCTTTTCGGCGAAGAGCAGAGTGTAAAAACCGACAAGATGGTTAATTATCGCAGGGATGGTTACAACCCACTCTCAAATGCGTTTGCCGATGTCAGAGATCTGGCTCTGCTGAATTGTAATCCACTCTCGTTAAAATACGCAAACAAATGTATATGTAATATTAATCAGATTAGCTCAGCTATGTAACAAAGTAAACAGGTGCATTAGGAGTAACAGACTCTGGTTAGGAATTAGAGATAATTCAGCAGGCTCGAAAAGGGGCAACCGGGCGATGGCATACATACCGAGCAGGACTGGACAAACCCTCGAGGAGCTAATGACAATGACACACAGGGCCACCGGTGAATCACAATCCTCGATGATGGCAACCGATCGCGATGATAGAGATTTTTCTTCGTTCGCATATTAACATATTATAGGTACCTACTTTGAACCGCCTGAAAGGTTAGCTTTAGTTTTGGCATCTCGCAATAGGAGCAAACAGCTCCTCTCGAAGTCTCGAATGATGATGCACAATTTTTGTCCATAAGTATGTTAAATAAGGACACAACACCAGAGGGGATGACGATGGAGAGAGGCACGCCGCGCACAGGGGTCGGCTTTAACTAACACTCTGACAATCTGACGTGTATGTTAGGCTTGATTGAAAGTGTGTCATCACGCTAACTCGGTGCCGCTTAAAACGGCAAGGCCCCCTAACTACAACATGTAAATCTAATCATGAACCCTCGCTGTTAAACTCGCAAATCCAATTCTATTCCCGGCCGAGAATGATAAAATTAGGTGGTGCTTATTGTAAACCAAACTCGGAAAATTCACAGCCGTAATTCGTGTACTTGTGGCGGCGAGGGTTCCCCAAGTGAAATAATTATGGAGAATTAGACTGCGCTTGAACATTCTTACTGGGCGCACTTTTAATGAATTGACATTGATCTGGAGGGGTTAGGGGGTTTTGTTTCAGTTTTCAAATGAAATTTACTTCTCTGCCGCCACCGCGCGAGACTCTTCAAACAAACTGATGGAGCCGCGAATTACACAAATCCGATATCATATTGCATTTGCATAACTTTGATGCGTTATATACAATTTGTGTAAGCAGACTTTTGGGATTTCTCCTCTTATCTCGCGACTCGGCTGTGTTTATTTCAGAACATGAACACGGTAAATCACAATAATACACACAAGAGGTTTATGGAAAATTGTCCCCGCATTCTTGATTATTTGAGATCCAGCATCGACGATTGATGATTGATCCAATTTTTTTTGCTAGGGGTAGGGGTAGTTCAGCTTTAGGGTAGGTCTCTCGAATATCGAAGTCAACTTTTTAGCCTTCATTCGAAGTTACATGCATTAGTAGGTAGTTAGTCCGGGCACACTTCACACTTCTAGTAAAGTACATACTTCAGATCTTATTGGTTATTCGGGTATATGATATCGAAAAGAGAGACTGAACAACTGAACAGTCAGAGCTCAACGTGAGTTGAAGAAAAACATCAAGCATCACTGCCAAAAGCCTAAAACTTGTTTAGAGATATGAACAATTTTCAAAAACTGATAGGGGAAATCAGAATAGGAATAGGGGAGACAAGGGGAGGGCAGAGGGCACCCCGCGTCATCTACGCCCCTAAAGAAATTTGGTGAAACGCCTTATTATTGTTCGACAGAGATTTATTTAAGTATACTTTGTTTCAAAGAATGAAATCGGTTTACCGGATCAAAAGTTAGTGTGTGTCCGTAACATCGCCTTGTACTCTCGCCTCGCCCATATGAATCTCTTGGTGCTGTTCACACTTGAAATTTACTCTGAATACCTAACACGGGCCAATTTGTCGATCACTCTAGCAAATTTCATACTGTGTAGCCTCGTACCTACATTAGAAAAAAAAAGCATTGTTTTAAATATGTAAGTATCCGCAGTGAGGCCTTGCACATTGCCTGGCTTTTCGTGTCCGCAACGGCGCACCGACCATCGCCTTGTACCATAGCCTGGCACCCTCGCCTTGCCTCTAGAAATAGAGGCATAGTATTGTTTAGACCATCGCCCATCGCACGCGATTTTGGTAGCAATATGTTGGGTTTTTAAAACTTATTTTTTCTATTTTGTGTTTATAAGAAAGTCATTACGATACGCAAATGACATCATTCGCGTATCGTAAGAATTTGCGTATCGTAAGAGGCTCCATTTCGATACGCATTTTTTTAATCCCAAATGTTGGCAATATCAGCGGGCATGACATCGACATGACAGCACTCACTGACAGAAAGACAGCTTAGGTGACATCACTTCGCAGAAGAGGTTTATTTCAGAAAAAATACGGCTCATTTCTGATGATAAACTGTGCTTTCACCATCAAGGGCAGTTCCCAACAATTTTATTAGCAGAGGCACATATTTTACATTTTTTAATTGAAAAAAAGCATGGAATAGTTGCAAAATAGAAAAAATTGTATGTAGCACACGTTTTATAAGATCTATTGTCACACTCGTCAATTGAATCACTCGTCGCTTCGCTCCTCGTGCTTCAAAATGACGCGTGTGACAATACGATGTCTTATAAAACTTGTATTATAATATACTATTTTAGAGGCAATTCAGTTCAGTTTGTTTATAGCTTTCTTGTTACAGCATTGGACTGCATGAAATATTTTAAAAAGGGTAGGTAGTCTAGAGTAGTTACAACAAAATCGGATAATGTAACATCCCGTTAACATTTTATTTTCAGTAGAATGACTTTTTGGAGCAAGAACAAAGTGATAAGCTGGAGCGCTGGGAGAATACGGCTGATGGCCGCTGACATTTCCGCTCCAAAACTTTGCAGGTGCCATCAGCCGTAGCCGTAGCCCCCCCGCTTGTCACCATTTTTGCTCCAAAAAGTCATTCTACTGAAAATGAAAAGTGAACGATATATTAATTCATCAACATCACGATATAGTTGGATATACTATGAAAGTTGAAAAAAAAGCGACAGATTAAAACAGTCCAACATCACGGTGTACACGGTATACAAAAGCTCCCACACCTGATTTCTCGCCGCCAATTTTTTTTAAAACAGGTCGTTTATTGTTTTGAGGGGGACATGTAGGACACATATTGACAAATTCAACCCCTTCGCCGCCACCCCATCCTACTTTAAAATTTCAAATAGCATTACCTTTTTTGTAGTACATCAAATTGTAGGCAATAAACAATAAAATTCTTCTTCTGTTGAACATATTTTTAATTTAATTAATAATATACAGGGTGATTTTTTGAAAAGTTTCCACCCCTTGTTTCTCGCCGCCAAAATGTTTTACAGGAAAACACCGAAACAGGTCAATTTTTGTTTCGAGGGGGTCATCTAGAGCACATATCACCAAATTTTTATCTTGAACCCCTTCGCCCCCGCCCCACCCTGCTTTAAAATTTCAAATAGCATGACCTACTTTGTGATACATCAAATAGAAGGCAATAAAATTCTCTTTCCGTTAAACATATTTCAAATTTTTTTAAACCACCCCTCAACCCTTCTGAAAATCCTCTTTTCGTTAATGGAAGGACAATGTCCCCCCTATAAACTCTTGATTCCTGAGAAATAGACTTCCCAGCAAAAACAGGTCGATTCTTATTTCAATGGGGTCATCTTAGACACGAGTGGCCAAATTTTTATCTTCAACCCCTTCGCCCTCACCCTACCTTACTTTGAAATTTCGAATAGCATTATCTATCTTGTGATACATGAAATTGAAGGCAATAAAACTCTTTCCGTCAAACATATTTCTATTTTTTTTAAACCACCCCTTTAAAGTAGGGTAGGATGGGGGCGAAGGGGTTGAAGATAAAAGTTTGGCCACTCGTGTCTAAGATGACCCCATTGAAATAAGAATCGACCTGTTTTTGCTGGGAAGTCTATTTCTCAGGAATCAAGAGTTTATAGGGGGAACATTCATTGTCCTTCCATTAACGAAAAGAGGATTTTCAGAAGGGTTGAGGGGTGGTTTAAAAAAATTTAAAATATGTTCAACGGAAAGAGAACTTTATTGCCTTCAATTTGATGTATCACAAAGTAGGTCATGCTATTTGAAATTTTAAAGCAGGGTGGGGCGGGGGCGAAGGGGTTCAAGATAAAAATTTGGTGATATGTGCTCTAGATGACCCCCTCGAAACAAAAATTGACCTGTTTCGGCGTTTTCCTGTAAAACATTTTGGCGGCGAGAAACAAGGGGTGGAAACTTTTCAAAAAATCACCCTGTATACATATACATATATATGCTTTGGCTTCATTTGCTTCGCAGGTTGTAATAGAAATTTGCACAAATGAAAAGAATTTCTCGCACGTCCGAAAAACTCATACATTTCATATCCGATCAAAATGTTTTCCGGTCTATAAATAACACTGAACACTGATCTTGAAATCAGAAAACGCATATAAATATAGAAGGTGATTGAACTGTGGATCGAAAGAAAAGTAATTATAAATGCAACGTATAAGTTCTGGTGTAAACAGGAGCGAAATCGGCATGAAGAACACTGCAATGAAGTCTTCTTCAAAGAAAGAAGATTTTGTACATTTACGATCGACTATCATGGCAACGCTGACATTGCCATTGATGTTCCTGCATCGACCTCGTCAGGAGTCCTTCAGACTCAAAGTCGACTGGAGGGTGTTTTCGAGCCAAATATGAATTTGACAGCAGCTTTAACAGTGAAAATTATTATGACAATAGAAAAGTTACAACCAACAACAATGGTGAAAGTAATAAAGACACCAGAAGTATGTCACACAGAACATAAGCAAATAACAGCAATGCTGGCGACATAACAGCTTCCAGTATTGAACAACCTATGTCGGAAAATGACAAATCTTCAATAGAGTTTCAAAACAAAGTACTTGTCCGATCTCACAAAATGGAAAAACCAATTTTCTCAAGAGAAAGAAATGAGTCATGAAAAGTTTAATAGAGAAATGAAAATCTTCCAGCACTTTTTGGCTTCCTCGGTGCATCAGCTTCCAGGTCCCAAACACCCAGCAACTCGATATTACGTAGTAAAAAAAATCTAGTTCGAATGATAAAAAATTGAAAAAAAGCACAAATCCTGAAAGGAAGACTCGAAGAGAAAAGCAGAAAAGGAAAAATAGTATATTATAATACAAGTTTTATAAGACATCGTATTTTAAAGCACGAGGAGCGAAGCGACGAGTGATTCAATTGTTTAGTGTGACAATAGGTCTTATAAAACGTGTGTTATATAAAAAATTTTCTAGTTTGCAACTATTCCATGCCTTTTTTCGATAGAAAAATGTGAAATATGTGCCTCTGCTAACAAAATTGTTGGGAATTGCTCTTGATGGTGAAAGCACAGTTTATCATCAGAAATGAGCCATATTTTCCTGAAATAAACCCCTTCTGCGAAGTGATGTCACCTAAGCTGTCTCGTCTGTCAGTGAGTGCTGTCATGGTCATATGCCCGCTGATATTGCCAACATTTGGGGGTAAAAAAATGCGTATCGAAATGGAGCTTCTTATACGATACGCGAATGACGTCATTTGCGTATCGTAATGACTATCTTATGAACGCAAAATAGAAAAAAAATTAATATGGATATATAAAATTCAATTTCTACAATCGACGACGTGTTGCTGTGCTGAAAATCATGGACACTAAAATAATACGTGCAACATCCCACCTGACACCTTTACATCGACTTTCTCTGAACGATTTGAAACTATAAACAACAAGATAAATTTAAAACACAATATGTAATAAGAACAACAACAACAAAAATCATCATCCTGATAGCTCCAACGTTGATACGACGGCGTAGAAGGGCCATGGCATTCTTTTCCCGAACTATTCACAGAAAAAAGTTCGAATTCGCAGAAAAAAGTGGGTATTCGCAGAAAAAAGATAGAATTCAAAGAAAACATTGCGAATTTGAAGAAAGTTCAGATTTTTCAACTTGGTACTTATTAATCTTTTCAACGTGATAACAATAATGATAACAATAATAATAATAAAATACAAAGCTAGGCACCAAAGCGTTAATCCGTTGATCGTTAATTAACGAAGTTAACTTTTTCGTTAACGATTTAACTTCTAAGTTAAATTGGAAAATTATTAACGGACTAAGTAACTTCCGTTACATTCAACTTCCGTTAACTGAAGTCCGTTAACGTTAACTTATTTAGTTATATTTGTTTTTAAAACCCAAAATAGAAGAAGTCTGAAAGAATGGAGCGAAGTTTTCAACTATACCACCACCTGTAAAAGATTATCTATCGACCAGCACCAACATTTATAGGATCGGGCAATTTTTTGTCATCCTATATCCTATAGCCATCCTCATTGATGTAATCAAGGCAAAATTTTGGGGTGGTCCGCTTTAATTCTGACTCAGTTTAGTGAGATACGCTGGTGTAGGGTGTACGGTAGGTATTATAGTTTATTCGCTTTCAAAGTGGTGTTGGGGTTGTCTGAGAGATGATTATTTTGGTTTACAGTATGAAAAATTAACGTTAACGGTTTAACGTTAACTTCCGTTACATTTTAAATCAATTAACTGACTAACGATTAACGAAGTTAACTTTTTCGTAACGGTGCCCACCTTTGAAATAATAAGCTTCATTGCCCAACAACAATTTTTATTGTCCAAGATAGCATTTTGAGGGTAAAAAACATTTTTCCACAACAAAACTATTTTTGTGTTTTTCAGTTTTTTTCTTAATTATCTAAAAAGCAAAGCCACATCTCTAAATCACGGAAGAAATCAACTATGTTCTGCGGGAGAATGCAGAATTTCGTGTCTAGAATGCAACAGGACGTGGGTGAAATGAAACGGGGCGCATTGGAGGGGAATTATTTGAAAAAATGGAATGACCATCAATGGCTACATTAGACGATAATTTGAGCTACTTATTAATTTTGGAAATCGCTCCGCTCCCGTGGACGACCTGTATAAATACTGGTGCCAAAGCGTCCCAGTTGATCTGTCAGACACAATTTAATTAGAATAGAAAGTCGAAGGCTGTGCAATTTATGGTATAGCGGCCATGCCATCTAATTATGCGATTGTACGAATTTTACGCGTGATCCTTAACGCGTGCATGCTTTCTATTTATTAGCCGTATAACATTGGGCAATGGGGTTAAGGCACTAGTCTGGATCCGAACTTGCAACAGTTGAATAACAAAAAGACCGGCCATTTTGTTTATGCGTGTGTATATAGTTAATATTTTAGTCCATTCGTAGTTGCACTACGTGATTGTGAATCGTAATTCGAAATTTCGCCTTAATGTTCGTGTTGTTGAGCGCATACTTATTCGTCAACGTCAAAAGCAGGAAATCGTGTTCCCATCGCCCATTGAACTCTAGCGTTATTCATCTTCTCTGTTCCTTTTTTCGGCTCATTGCTGGGCTTCTTCCCATAGAGCCGGCCGGCCAAAGTTTAACCAAATCAGTATACCTAATACCTATAATATACCCGAAATTATCAACAGTAATATCACAAGTGCTTAGATTTTCACGATAATTTTGGTCAGGCGATCGCGAGTGCTGATTGTAGCGATAAATGCCCGACTCCGTAGTCCGGCATTTCGATTGTCCATCGAAAACTAGGTCGACATCGATAACTTTCATCGAAAATTCTTTCAATCCATTCTCTACGCCACTGGATATTTTTAAAAAATTAAACTTTTCTAGAATTTCTTGTTCAATTTAGACAAAAAACGTTACTCTTGTAAAATTTTGATTAGAGGCTCGATTTTTGAGATATTTGGGTTTTAAACTTTGGAAAACATCTCGAAATCGCCACTTTCCAGAGCCCAAATTCTTTTTCTCTGAAAACGGCTCGTTTTTAAGCAAAAAATGGCAGCGAATCAACTTGAGCGACTTAGAAAACTCATTCCAGTTGAGGAATAATGAGTTTTCTTGGATTTTAATTTTCAGGCCTTTGAAAGTCGCGATTTCGAGGAGTTTTCCAAAGTTTTGAACCTAAATATCTCGGGAATGAAGCCTCTAATCAAAATTTTACAAGAGTAACTTTTTTTTCTATATTAAACAAGGAATTCTGAAAAGTATAATTTTTAGTGGAATTATACTTTGAAAATATTCAGCGGCGTAGGAAATGGGGTGGGAGAAGTTGAGCAATCCTCCCGTATCTACGCCACTGGACAATTTTGACAAAAGTTATCTACGTCAAGTAATGAGTATCTATTTTATGAGTATTTGTACCAAATTTGGTCAAAATCGCTCTGATGACCTGAGAGTTACTGCAAAAATAAGATTTTTAAAACTGAACTTTGAAGGGTTCAGATCTCTTTTAGGAACCGTTTTGGAGAAGAATTAAATTATGCGTGTCGATCTAGTTTTTGATGGACAATCGAATGGTGAATTATTGCTACAATAACCTGGACCACCCTGTATAGAAACACAAAAAATATTATCGATCTCATGCACTAGTGCAAATTATCGAAAATTATCGCAAAATGTACTTGTGCAAATTATCGCCTAATTCGAATCTGATTGGTTCAAACAACAATAGAAAACTGTCACTTTCATTGTTAGAATGTCAGATTTGACAGACGAAATAAATTTTCAATAGAGTATTATTATACAGGCGATAAAATGGATTAATGGTGGCGGCTCATTCCGATGTGCAGCTGCGTATGGGGGCAACAGCTTTCATAAAAACAATACTAAGGTCGTCGAGAACTGGCCTCCGGGGAATCCTTCCGCCTGCTTGGTCAGCCTGCCAGTTAGCGCTGGCTCGATGTGAGCTTTGTGCAGAATTTAGCCCCAGCTTGGCCAGCGGTCACTATTCTCCGCTTCGATAATTCAATAAGAAACCTTGGCTTATCAGCACCGCAAGCGATCGAGCACAACCGGCGGAGTTCTTTGTTAGGGTAGACGAGGGTAAGAGCACGCGATTGGCAAAAGTACGTAGCCCCATTGCTTTGGTGGCCCTAGGTAGCGCTAGGTGGCGCTAATGCTGTCGCTGATTATCTAGTCTACCATAACCTGTTTCATGCGTGAAAAAAGTCTTGCGGGTGCTGACGGCTTTGATGTGAAATTAGTTGAAAATTTTGTTTTCTTTCTTCTTTGTTATCATTTATCAATTAACATGTGTTACAATTTGTTGCTCCCATGAACAGTGAAGATTTTGGTCACTTTCAAAAAAGAGAACTCACTGGTGTATTTTAGATGGTCTAATTTTTTCAACATACACTGATTTTAAAGAGACCGCAGACAAAGAGTTCCCATGCAAAGAATTAGAACTTCCAAAAATTTTGGCGTTTTATTTTTTTTTCTGCGATAAATACTGTGATCAGGCGGTAGAACGTATGTGTACATTTTTAAAAGATGAATTTTTACATTTTCAGATTCATCTTTCTGAACTGTTAGTTATTAGTAATATAAACTTGGACTATACTCAACAGAAACACCACATCTTGTCACTTATGGCTCATTTGTCTAGTCATTCCTAATCACCTCGCATGGAGGAGGGAAATTCTGGTGCTCATTTAATCTGCTTGGTAGTCAATTATTATTTTTTTTTACTACTAGCCGTGAAGTACATCATTATTAACCTGTTCCTAAACTAGAAAGGCGATTTTCCAGTATTAAAAAAAATACTATATAAACCACGGTCGAGAAAATCATTATAGCTTCAGCGCCTTATATCCCTCAGCTGCGCTTCGGGATCTAAACTGGCGCTTCAGCTAATAATACTTTCTCAACCTTGGTATATAATATACTATTTTAATGCACAACAATGAAATCCGCCTCAGAAATTTGGTGCTCATTTAAATAGTTCGCGTCAGAAATGAATGATTTGGATAATAAGAAAACAGCGCAAGTGGTTGAGAGTGGCAACCCCGATAAGAACGTTCCGAAAAAAAACTCTTGTGACAGGTGCCCCATCGAATTCATATCCGTGAAAGTTTTCTGGAGACTCTTGGTTGCTCGGCTACTAGTGGTTCTGATGATCGATCATACAAGACCACGCTTGAGGTGAGGCCCTATCAAAGATAAATAATACCAAGAATTTCCTGAGGGCCAAACAGTGTTCAGGGTTCCAAATCATACAAAACAGTACTGCGGTGCCCCCCTGAACAGAAATGACCCCTAAAGATTCCAGGAAGTGAAACACAGCTCCACACCTCATAAGATGGCACTATTACCCTCTCAAAAAAGGACACTCAAAGACTTTGGGGGCCATATATGGTCTATTTATCAGATAAGATATGGGGTTCCTTATCAGCTCCTTGTTCATTCACCACAGCACGGCACTGACGTTCGTAATTTAAAAAAAAAACACTTAAAGACTACCTTTCGGTGGCGAATTAGGGCTCCACATCTTACAAGACGGCACTATGGTTGCCGAACGAAATAAGAAAGACACTCGTAGACTCCCAGGGGCTACGTTGAGCTTTTGATCACACAAAACATGTTTTATCCCCCACTAAACATGGCACTCAGACTTTTGAAGGCCAGACAGAGCTCTGAAAATCACAAGACGGTAATAGTTCTTGACTTGAACAAAAAAAAATAAAAAAAAACTCGAAGACTCCCGCGTGGGCGAATAGAGCTTCACACTTCACAAAGCGACACTGGTAGCCAACCTAGATAAAAAAAAAGACACTCAAAGACGTCCAGCGGCTGCATAGGTTTCTTTATAACTAAAGGCAGTTCTGGTGGCCCCCATCAAACAAAAAAGACAGTCAAATACTCCTGGGTATAAACTCCACATGACGCCACTGGTACCCGCGCTCTTAACAACAAAGACACTCGAAGACTCCCGACAGCCAAAGGAGCTCTACACCTTACAAGACGGCACTAACTAACCAAAAAAAAAAACGAAAACCTCGAGAAAAACACTAGTGGACTTCCAGGGGCTGAGTTGAGGTTTTGTTCACATATACCCAACTCTGGTGTCCCCATTAAACAGAGATGTCACTTGGAGATTTACAGGGGCCTATAGTCGGGCTCCATACCTTACAAGACAACACTGATCACCAAACTAAAATAACACTGGTCACCAAACTAAGCCCAAAAAATCGGTTGTGTCACCCCAAAACTTTCCCGACGAGTAGCAAGGAACGGATGGAAATTTTATTATGAAACGTCCCTTTGGGTGGGAAGTTGGAATTTGATATAAAGATTGAAGAATTGAGATATTTTCTCTGATGAGGGCTTCATTTTGAGCTCCATCATTTGAGGCATCTGGAAATTGAAAGTTCAGAAAATTTGGATTTTCCGGGAAAACCTCAAATCTTTCCCCAAATCATCGTATTGTCAAGGTCGTCAATTACGGCTTCACTTTAAGCTACATCATTCAAGTCCGGTTTCATAACCTAGGCCTGTTTCACATTTTTAACAGGAGAATTCCCGGGAAATTGTAAAGAAAATTGTTGAAAAATGTTCAAGAGGCAGTTACCTCTTGTTGAAAAGAATTGTGAAAATCTGTTAACGGGATAAAAAGTTGGAAAATTTGCAATTTTTCCAGAGATAAAAACTACTCGGAAACCGTGGGTCCGATTTCGAAAATTTTCCCTCCAAAAATTGATTTAATCTTTTCTCCAACTTTCATTTCCAGCAGGCCTGCAGCTAAAATAAATATTTTGTGGGGCTCACCGCTCACCGCATGTCAAAGTTTGCATTGCAGTTTTTCAAGTTAACTGAATATGCTAGTTCCATTTTGAAAAAATTACCTTCAGAAAACCGGAACCGTGCCAATTTTGAAAATAAGTCTACACGACGACAAATCCAATTTACTTCCGATATCAGTTGGAATTTTTTGAAAAAAGTCGATCCCCGAGCAGGAATGAATTTTTGAGTGGAGTCCTGCATTAAAAGCGAGTCGTCCTGGTCAAAATACGGGCGAGAGGCCCTCTCGGGTGACAACAGCTAGGAGAAATTTTGAGAATTCATAACGCTCGACTGGAAAATGGTGGAAAATTGCAAATGCAGACCTAATTTGACTCTTTTGTTATGTTGCTTCCTGCCATTGGTTTCAATTAGGTCCCAATCCATCGAATAAATTTTGAATAATCAAATGGTAAAGTTTTAAACTTTGACATTTTATCATTCGACATATGACAGATATGAAGGGCAATACTTTTAACTGTTCTGAATACAGTGTTTTATGGGCTTTCAAACGGCATATTGAAAGTCAAGTTCCGTGAGATATAGCTTCTGTCACTTTTTGATAGTGACACTTCCATTTGACAGACAACAGTCAAAAACTCGGTCAAAAACTAATGTGTTCGTTCATTCGAGGGTGTCTGTGTACCAAGTTTTAAGTCGATCGGATAGACGTTACGGCTGTTATCGCGGAAGGTTATCGACACACATACAGACAGAGATCATTCTGGAAATGGTCTTAATCGTCATAGGGGACCTCATGACCTCAAAACGGATATACCCGTCGAAATCTCGAAAAAATACTTTAGCGCGTACCGAGGCGCGTTCACAATACTTCCCCTCCTCGTTGGGTGATGGGTCGGAGAAGTAAGAGATACTTAAAGACTTGCCTGAAATGCATGCAGCAAAAATGCACTGTGTCAAGCGGTCGAAATTCCCTGCGTGTTTTTTAATCGGGAAACTTTGTTTAGGTTACGTGTCAAAGTCAATAAGTCTTGAATAACTTTATTAAACTGCACAGTTTCACATGTGTATCACTATGTTAATTGTAAACCTCGCATTTGACTTCATAGCACGCGGGAAAATGACCTTATAATCAAGTTGAGTCCCTACCAAATTACAATATGCAGTGGCGTACCTAGCGTATTTGGCACCCGGGGCGGACTATCCTGTGCCGCCCCCCTCTCCCCAAACCTACCTAGAGAATGAGCTGGAGACTGCGTAGTGCTAGAGACAACCCCTTTGCCGAATTAGTCAATTTTGCACCCTTAGATTTTCAGGATGGAAAAATCGTGCCTAATTGGTGACATGGTATTTTTGGACATAGAAAACCGATTCTTCGACAAAGCGGAAAACACTACGAACAGTGAGTAAAGCGAAAAAAAAGCGCTGTGGGCGAAATTTTTCCGGAAGACGGGTCTTCACCAGCATGTTTTGCACCCTCTGAGGCCTTGCGTCCCAGTTTTGTAGACGTCTTTTGCACCGCGAATAATCCGACACTAACACCCCCTTAGTGTTGGTACCCGGTGCAGACCGCACCCCCCGCCTCCCGTTGGTACGCCACTGACAATATGACGTCTAATATCAGTCTACCCTCTACCAGTCAGTGCAGTCAAAAATGTACCGTGTTCAACGAGCCCATATGCGTGCTCTTACCCTCCCTCCTGTACGGGCGCATCATCAAAATACTCAAAATAGAAATTTCACTCAAGTGTATTAAGTATACTTTTTGACTATCGAAAGATTTAATAATGCAACTTACGTTCATAGCGATTAATATACTAATATACTTGGTCAAAGGTGAGACAGAGTGCGTCCACTTTATGAAGGGCACATTTAGTTATCCCACATCGGATCGTAACGTGCTCACCAGTGGCCTATAAACTGGACATAGATTAAAGTAGACTACACCGAAATTTTTCCTCGGCTAAAATAAGGATATTTCGAGAAAAAATTGCCCGATTTTGGAAATCTTTGTGGTTGTGGTGCTCGATAGAGTAATCCTTTGCCTGCAAGGTGTCATCTTGAATCACCAAATTGCCGATCTTATGCACAATATACAGAGTGACAATGCGGAGTGCAAAAATGGTCCGACTTTAACAAGGTCTCGTTTCATGAGAACAAATGGCGGAATTTTTTGGTCAGATTTTTGGAAAGCGTACGTCAATATCTCGAAACGGTTTTGGGCTCCTGATCGGATTCTGTTTTTTTTTTAAACAGCTATTGATGTTTCTGTGACTTTTGGACTTCTTTGGTGCAGACTCTGCTAACTGTCTTGCTGATCGATTAAATACGCCAGGAACGTATACACAACAGTTTTATCAAATGTAGGTACCATAAAACAATATGATCCCATTGGCCTTCAGAAGTGGTAGTTGAGACCAGGACTCCTGCTAGGACTTTGACAAATCAAGCAGGCGGCGATGCTACATCACATGTTGAATAGCCCATGATGGTTCAAAATGCACCAATGAGATGTATCCTTGCATTAAGATTGCCATAGTTACCAGTTTGTCCCAACATGGGTACTTGTTTAACTGTTCAATTTTCGATCTATAAACCACAAAAAGATCAATAACTGTTTGGAAATAAAATATGATCGAAAGTCCAAAACCTTTTCGAGATACTGCTGCGCTTTCAAAAAAATGTGACTCAAAAAATTCTGCCACTTGTTATCTCAAAACGGGACCCTGCTAAAGTCAGGTCTTATTTGTACTCCTTTCGTTTTCACCCTATATATCGTACACAAAGTTTACAATTAGGCTATCTAAGATGACAGCTTGTAGTCAAAAGATTAGTCTATCGGGCACCACAAGAATTTCTAAAATCGGGCAATTTTTTCTCGAGAAATCCTCATCTTAACCGATGCAAAATTTCGGGGTGATACGTTTCATTTCTGTTTCAGTTTGTTCGCGTTCTGAAATGGGGCGATGAAAGGCATATTAGACAAACATCAGCATCAGCTGTTAGACCTTCCTTTTTTGCCCTGAACTTTAATATAGCTTGTCTAAACTCATTTTCTCCTTTTGCAAAATTTTATTGGTGTGCTCTTCATAAAGTGAACGCACGCACTATAGCTGCCATCGTACCTTTGAGAGTTTTGTTAGGAGGAGGTCCGTCGCGGCTCCATGGCGGGTCTCCGTGTCCGGAAAAGTCTCTTAGTTTGAGGTACGAAATGGTAAGTCGAATGATACTAGCTTTATCTAATTGAGAGGTAATGGCAGCGGGAAGCGGTAGCATCTTGGCTAATTCATAGAACTCGAAGTTCTCCTTCCCTCTTCTGGACCGGGCGGCGTCTCTGCTCTTTTCCTTCCTCAGCTCCAGGATACTGTAACAAAAAGACGAAACAAATCAAATTGGGTGAATCCGGGTGGACCTTTATTTTAAAAAAAAACGGCCTACTATACACTGGCGCGCCGTTATTTATCCGTAATTTAGGTGTTAACTGTTATCGGGGAACACGGATATTCAAGTCGTATTGAAATCAGAGCTCCCAGCGGGATCACGAGTGAAAAGAGGCGGAAATCGTGCCGGACAACGGTCCCAGAGGATGTATAAAAGTGAAGAGTAACGCACTCTGGATCCGGCGTCGGCGTCGCTGGATCGAGATATACAAAAACCGGAAGGCCAACAGTGATGATTAGGCGATCCCGGAACGGAATCGGCCCCGGTGGCGGTAAGACGCCCGGGGTCCAGCCTGGAGGAATTAACTTGGTCTGATGGAGGCCGGCGGCAATGAAATAAGGACTAATCCACGATACGTACGCCGAATGCAATAATCGAATCACCCCTACTGTCTTCTACCACTGGTGGACAACATAGCCTGGACTTCTACTGATGCACTGGGCATCATGTTGCCAGTTAGATAAAATACTTGGACGATTTCATTTACTTTGGTGTCGAAAACAGGAAAGTCGTTAATAGTCAAAATACCAAGTTGCCTTTGGCAAGTTGGCAGAGATAAAGGCATTGATTGGATAAACATATACCTATATATGTACATACAAGTATAACTTAATTATTAGTTCTCAATGAATCAACATTATTGGACACGCGTACCTATACTCGTAGTTCACATAATAACGAAAGGTCGACAGGAGGAGTGCAGTAGGTACATCAGCATGACACGAGTTGAGGCTAAGGGCGCCTAGTAGGTCTGTATTCTATTCAGGGCAATGTATAGGTGTGGAGGGCCTGGCCTGAAGGCGTCGTGCAGCGTGCAGACATTGTTCGACATTAGATCCGGAAGCTTTTTGATGTTGAGCCGGGTGTGGGTCCCTGAGGAGCGCACGGTCATTAGCGCGACACATGATCGCACGTACGGCGGCCATAAAGTGGACCGGCGGACCATACGCTCATCCGCTGCTGCTATCTGGTATCTGGTATCTGGTCTATATCCGCGGCTGCCAGTCAGCACTCTTGACGAGTGGATGTCTTTTACCACCGGCAGGACGTGGGTCATTCCGGAGCTCAATCGGCTGAGAGGAGAGGGCGAGGCGAAGACGTAGGAAACACGCAAGAGGGACAAAAGGTGGCCGGCATCGGCACTTACAATCCGGTCGGTTCCGATGCACGCCCGTAAAGATAAAAGGCGTCGGCCCCGTCCCCGGGGACGGCGCGGACGGAGGCCGAGGTGTCGCCAGGTATGCGCCAGCTCTTTCGTTAGATAACCTAATAATCGTCGACCGAGGGCCAACTCTCCAAGGACCGAAATGACGGTTGAAGTAGCATAGGCCAATTTCTACCAATTTTACCGAAACTTCGCCTTAATTTTGTTTTCACACACTGGCCCCTCGCAAGTGCCGTAAATTGAGCAGACGCGATGCCGACAGAGACAATTCTTTGGTTCAATTATCGAGCTCCGGCTCCCAAGGCGACCAGAATAGTGGAATGAATACGTTCCTTCCGCATAGTCCGGTAAAAGCGGTCTCGCTCTCCCATGCTTGCGCGCCAAGCCACCTTCTGGTTATTGCGGTCCCGTTATGATCAATTCTTATAGTTTTTTCGTTTTATTGGACTAAAGGAGGGTAGTATAAGATAATGCGATTATATTGGGAATACCGCCTTATAGGGGACTACTAAAATAAAATGAAAACAAGTCCAATTGTCGCCCCGACGTTCCTGGATTTGTTGATTCCGCAGCTTCGGAGTAATTCTGTTGGCCCCTTGTGCCTCTTTCAATCACACATCTAGATTCTCCCAAATGTAAATGAATCACCATTGTGATTTACTCATGTCATCGCACACCCTTGCACAAACAAGCGCACGACCGATCGGATTACGCACTTTGCCAAAATTTTATTCCGGAACCTGGCACCGAGGACCCATTATGTTGCACCAGTTGGTAATTTTATTTCCTAATCCACGCGCTGTTTTTCACACAGGGTGTCGCAAAATCATCGCATTCCATAATATCCAGTGATGATGCGCTGCAGGCAGTATACTCTAAAGTTTAGAATTGCCAAAAGAATTACTCTTAAACATTCATTACTGATTTAAGTGATATAGCGACTCCAAGAGTGGAGTCGTACTGATTCGTACTGATCCACGATTTTCGTTCCCTCAAGATATTTATTTTGATTGAACGCGTTCAGAAATTTTATTTTTTTTCGTTTATTTAATGTCGGCTTACTTCCCCAACGAGGTCTAACACCGACGCCGGTGAATGCTTTCTTTCACTATACCGGTGGAAACTTTGCTTTTGAACGACCACCAACATCGCATGGGGTCGGCATCATCGTTCACATTTCATGTAATATGCGACACACATACCTTGCATTTGGTGAGCATTCCAATTAAATAAAGTTTTTGGAACGAAAATTCGACTGCCCCCGGTGGCGTCAAACCCAAGACTCTTGACATGGCAGTCGGACGCGCTGACTACCACACCGCACAAGCTCCTTGTTCAGAGCAGATCGATAAGTGATCAATTACTTATGCCGAAACGTTAGACGAGTACCTACTTGATTCTTTTTCATTATAAATAAATCAATAACACGAGAATCTTCTTTCCCCGAAATTGATTACTACAACGTTCCAAAATAATACAGATCAGGATCAGAATATTCAGGCCCCTTTGTCCACATCCAGAATTCTTTTCTAAGACGTAATTATAACTGCTTGATATCAAAAATAAAAGAAACGATCCTTATGAAACAAAGTTCTCCGATTACCACAACATCAGACGGTCAAGGAACGATCCTCATTACCAATCATTAAAAATAAAAGATATGGGAGATAAGATAAGATGAAAGGTAAGATAGACGACGATCATTTCATGAAACAATTTCTTTATGGGCGCAGCTTTGGACTCAAGTGTTGCGCCACCTTGTATGATACGCACGATTTGGGTTCTTTGTCACTTCTATCATGACCAACAATTTAATAAATCAAATCGAAACAGACAAATCAACATTACCTCCTATACAGGGTGTTAGGTACTAACGGCTCGATGCCAAGTTGGGGCAGCCAATCAGACCGCTGTATTTGGCGAGTTACGCTGTCCCAAAATTTGCGCCTGCAACTTGGTATCGAGCCCTAAGTCATCATAAACTTTGAGGGATGATTTCTTATCAAAAATGTTCTTGGGAATTTCAAAAACTCATGGTCCTCAAATGCTTTGTTCTCAATTTTGTAATTTTCTGTAATTGATGAATTTCTGCAGAGAAGGAAATCGTTTTTCACCGTAACTTTAGAGCCGTCGAAGCGATTTTCATCACATTTGAACCAAAGGGTATGTGTAAAAGGACTTTCAAAAGTTGATTTCAAAACCATGTAGATTTTTGAAAGAACCATGAGTTCTCAAATTTTTTGACTTCATTTTTTGTTACAACCAGTATCTAACACCATGTATACTTACAGGTGATCTCGAAATGGCGCTACAGAGCAGTACTGGAGTACTGCGGTATAAGTATACAGGGTGATTTAAAAATGTCTAGCCACCTTGAAGCTGCTTAATATGAAGATGTAGTAGAGTGCTGTAAAATTGTTGAGAAAATTCTATCTCTTTCGATTTTGAAGTTATGAAGGAACAAAAGCTGGTCCTTCGATCGCTTCTATTTTCGTTGTTTCAAAAGATTTTAGTAAACTGTTCATGGAAAAACAATGAGTACAAAAAAGCAACCTCCGAATCTGTAATTTCGGTTTTGTATACAGGGTGACTCATGAATCCTGGAAATCAATTTTTTCTCAAAAGTGCCTGCAAACAGTCACAATGGTTCATAATTTATGTAGAGCACAATAAAATACAATTCATTCCAAAAGAATTCTTTTGCTTCTGTTTTTTTTTAAAAACCGAATTTTTGTAGTTCATGACTCACCCTGTATAGAAAACAGAAATTTAATACAATCATTCTTCCATAAACAGTTTACTAAGATCTTTTGAACTAACGAAAATAGAAGCAATCAAAGGACCAACTTTTGTCTCTTCATGACTTAAAAATTAAAGGAGATGGAATTTTCTTTTTTCTTCAATTTCCTTTCCCAATTTCATGAGAGTTCGCCAGTTTAAAATGCAAGACCGACCTGGGTTATCGAGACCAGACTTGAATGATGGCGTAAAAAATAAAGCCTTAATTGACAAGTAAGTATCAAGTATCACAATGAGATGACTTGGAAAAACTTCGAGGTTTTTCTGGAAAATACAGATTTTCTTGTAGTTTCTTCAATTTCCTGTAAATTTGTTCCAGTTTTCCAATTCCAATTTCCCACCCTAAAGGACGTCTAGAACAAAAATTTTCATATGTTCCTGGATACTAAACTGCTGGACAACGAAGTTGTCGGTATCGGAAAAATGGTTATTACCCAGACTTCGAATCTGGGTAATTTCAAAACCGTTCCGAGATATGAAGACACCACACTTCATGATTTTTGTATTAGAATACATAAAAAAAATGTTGACAAATAGGGGTACAATGAAGTCGGTGCAATTTTGCAGCATTTTACGTATCACCCTGTAGAAATTTTACATGAAGTCTCTTAACATTCACTTTGACAGGATAGGTTACGGAAACATTAGGTTAATTAACAAAATAAACAAAATATAAATCGCATTCGGCAATCGGAAGTTATTGGTCTTCAAAGTCGAACCATTTTTTCGATACCGACAACTTCGTTCTCCAACAGTTTATACTTGGAAAACTTTTGTGTCGCCCACAACAGATTTTTTTTTCTGTTTTTGCCACCAAAATCTCACTAGAATATTTTGAAATAACGAAACTAGAAGGATTGGACCCTTCATAGCTTCGAAAATAAAAGTAGAAAAATTAGTTTATTATTTTTGTATAGGCTTCACGAAAGATTTTATATACCCTGGTACTGTTTTGCTGCGCTGCTTCTAAATCACCCTGTACAATAATTATAGCAAAAAATCGAATATTGTGTTGTTTTGTTTGTTGTCGGAATATTGTAGGTACTTACTTTCGTTTTAAAACAAAGTTTGAGAAACACGAGGTCTTCTCCATTAGATTCCACTTAAATTGTCATTCCGTTGTCTTATAGGCCATCCACAATGATGTTAATGTTAACGTAATGTTATTGGCAATAGTAATGTTAGCATTCAAAGCAATGAGTTTCAAATGGTGACGTTCAAAATCATGTTAGTGGCAATGGTAAGCATTTACATTGAAACTCGTTGGTTGCTTTGAAATGCTAACATTACCATTGCCGATAACATTACGTTAACATTAACATCATTGTGGATGGCCTATTAGATTTGTCATTTTTCTTACCTTAATAAATTAATTCTAGACTGTAGAACTTACAAAATGATAAGACTACGTGGAGCAGCCAGCTATAGGGCCGTAGCCAGAATACGATTTAAGGGAAGGCTCACAAAATTTTGTTGGTGCATGGCACTACGTGGAAAAATTGCCATTAAGAAAAAGAAGACTGATTTCATTGTTTCGATCACTTTGTACTTGTTATTAAAAAACTCAGTCACCCTAGATACAGCCCTGTAGCGTAGCCAGTAAGTCACCACAATTAATTGGCATGAAATAAACAGGTTTTATTTTACAATTGAAGGTTTGAGAAAGAAGAAGAAGTTGTAAAATTGTTCTGAATGTCAGCTGATTGTAGATATACCGAAAGTAATAATAATAATAATAATAATGATAATAATGATAATATAGTATATTATTATACGAGTTCAAGGCTGTATCAAAGTATCAATATTTTCCACCAAAAATGAAGATAAAGAGATCTAGATATTTTGATGGGATTCCACTAAATGTTTGTCCACCTTGTTTCTGTTTGGATTTCCCCATATTTTTTTAGAAGCCCCAATAGCCCTAAAACACTAGAAAGTTTCTGAAGGATTGCTGGAACATATTGATTAACAAACGAAAAAATTATCGACTTTTATAAATTGAATACATAGCCGTTTTTTTGAAAAAAGTTGTCAACAAAAAAGAAACTTTTTTCACATAATTGTATTATTGTATAATAATACAATTATTATTATACATATTGTATGATTGTGATACATAATCACATCTGTATTAATTTTTTTAATACACTCAGTACACCCGCATAAGAAAATAAGAGTTTTTATCTTCATTTTTGAGGGAGAAATCTTAAAAATATTTTTGGCCTGCTGAGAATACAGGCTAGGATACAGACTTAGGCAAAGTTTGTCACACGACAGACCACTGTTTTTGGAGTGTGACGAAACGTCTTATTACGAGTGTAATATACTATTATTCACAATGAGTTAGCAATCGATACATTTCCAACTTTTAAAAAGTTGGAAAGTGAATGATTTCTTGCAGGTTGGAAAATAATGTCACTTTCGGACCACGGGCCGAAAGTGACGTATGAAGAGAGGTGATCTGATCTGAACAGCTGTCGCCGAGCGCGGAGTGTTGATGGATGCGTTGTTTGGAAAGGTTGCCTATGCCTACCTGATAAAAACGTTTGACGCGGAAAACTTCAAATAAAGCCAATTATTTGCATTTAAACTGGATCATTGTGAATAAAGTCGTATACATACCACGGAGTAAAGCGACATTACAGCCTACGGGATTCTACCTCACCTCGGCGCGCCTCGGTAATATATTGAATTCCTTGGCTGTAATGAGATCCTTTCCACCTCGGTATGTAATATACTAATTTTATCTATTTTGCCCCGAATGTTTAAAAGAAATTCAAAAATTCGACAGTAGATATTGCGCCTTACGGTTGCATAAAATAGGAGAATTATTATTACACCACTTTTAGTGTCGAAAAGTAGACAGTATTACACCTAAGTAAATAGATAATATATTATAATACAAGTTTTATGAGACATCGTGTATTATCACACGCGTCACACGCTTTGCTCCTCGTGCTTTCATTGACAAGTGTGACAATGGTTTTATGGAACATGTGTTACAAACAATTTTTTATATTTTGTAACTATTCCATGCATGCTTTTTTTGAATTAGGTAAAATGTGAAAGGATAATGGTGAAAGCAAAGTTTATCATCAGAAATGAGCCAGATTTTTTTGAAATAAACACCCTTCTGTGGAACCTTGGCCATGAAAACTGTCACTCCTGTCAGTGGGTGCTGTCATGTCGATGTCATGCGCGCTGATATTGCTAATATTTAAGATTACAAAAATGCGTATCGTGATGGAGCCTCTTTCGATACGCGAATGACGTCATTTGCGTATCGAAGTAACTTTCTTATTATCGCAAAATAGCACGACGAACGCAGTGAGGAGGGTCCCAAAGAAAGGAGTGTGACGAAACGTCTTAGTATTAAACGAGTGTAATATACTATTTTATATATTTCGCCGCAAATACTTGGAAGAAATTGGAAAATTCTAAAGGTAGAAATGCCTTTCAGTGTCATAAAAGTCAAGCGCCAGTACGACACGCATTTGCGTGTCGAAAAGTGGCCAGTACGATACGGGAATAGATAAAGACAGTTTATAGAATAATAATTGGGTATGCTTTCGCCACAATTTTTTACCTTCTATACCGGGTGATCATTTGAAAACTATCCACCTGCAATAACTCCCGATTCCTAGTCAATATTTCTTCGAGCAAAAACAGGTCGATTTTTATATCGAGGGGGACATCTAAAACATACATTGGCAAATTTCTATCTCCAGCCCCCTCGCCCCCACCCATCCCAAAAATAAAATTTCAAATGACAGTACCTACCTTGCGATACATCAAATTGTAGGAAATTAAATTCTCTTTTTGAAAAAGATATTTTCAAAAATTTCAACTTTACCCCCCTTCTCCCTAAAAATTCTCTGAGTGTCCCTTTCAATATTCTGGACCCCTCAATTCTCTTTAGTTTAGTCAGCATCATCCTGAATAGCTTCAAAGAAGAGAATTTTCAGTGGAAAAAGTGCCACCCAAATTGACCCCATTGCTCTTCCCCACCTCAACTTTGGAATTAAAGAAAATACCACCCCCTTTGTGATACATCAAATTGAAGGAAATAAATTCTCTTTCTAAAAACAATTTTTTTTAAATTTTCAACCCTTCCCCCATTTAACTGGACATTTGGAGTATTTTAGTAAGAACACGGGGGTTTTAAAAATTTCGAAAAAATTGTGTTCAGGGAGAGAATTCAATTCCCTTTAGTTTGATGTATCACAAAGTAGGTATTGTCATTTTAGATTTTTAAGATGAGGAGGGGGAATTGAGGGGGAGCAAAGGGGTGAATTTGGGTGGCAATTTTTCCATAGAAAATTTTCTCTTCCGATGCTATGCAGGATGACGTTGACTGCATTGAAAAGAATTAAGAGGTCAAGAATATATATTTGGACACTCAGAGAATTTAGGGGGGGCGAGGGGTGGGGTTAACAATTTTAGGAATATTTTTTTCAGAAAAAGAATTTAATTCTGTTGAATCTAATGTATCGCAAAATAGGTAGTGTCATTTGAAATTTCAAAGTTGGAGTAGGTGGGGGCGAAGGGGCTAAAGATAGAAAATCGCTAATGTATGTTTTAGATGTCCCCCTCGATATAAAAATCGACCTGTTTTTGCTCGAAGACATTTTCTCTAGAAATCGGGAGTTATTGCAGGTGGATAGTTTTCAAATGATCACCCGGTATAATGCTACTGAGCTACTGTATGAGTTTATGGTGATTTTTATTGAAAGGCAAATTAGAAAATTTGGCCGTAATAATGAAAATTAAGCAAATGGATGATTTCAATTAAATATGCTTAATCCAGCTTTCAAAAAATTCTTCAAAAGTCTAAAAAAAACTGCATGTATCCATTTAGTTACTTCAAGTTCTCCTATATCAACAAAAACGTTTGACAAGTGACACTCCACAACTGACGTTCACCTACCTTCAACCATAGCAATAAATTGTTTTTCTACTTTGCGTTCATAATAAAGTCATTACGATACGCAAATGACGTCATTCGCGTATCGTAAGAAGCTCCATTCCGATACGCATTTTTTTTACCCACAAATTTTGGCAATATCAGCGGGCATGACATCGACATGACGGCACTCACTAACAGAACAAACAGCTTAGGTGACATCACTTCGCAGAAGGGGTATATTTTAGAACAAGCGAATATGCCTCATGGGCATTTAACTAATTGATGCATTTTCTCTGATGGATTATAGACCAGTGCTGGTTGAATGACCACGGAAAATGCATACAAGCTGTTGTGGTCTAAACATTTTCCTATAATATATCGTAAAACTTGTGTTTTCAGTGATCACTAAGCCAATATTCACCAGAGAAAAATTCTCAATTAGCTAACAATGATCAAATTCGCTGCTGGAACTGCCTAGGGGACGATAAAATAATGTGCTTCTGAGACGCGAGATGGCGCGGAAACTATTAACATTCTCAAAATTCACTCAATAGACCGATTTTGAAAATTGAAACGTTATTATTTTAAGAATATATTACTATTTGATGCTGTGGTCAAAAATTTCAATTTTTGCATTTTTCGAAAAAAAAATTTGATTTTCTCAAATTTTCAAAAAACTTTTTCAAAATCGAAGGTAGTCATTTTATTCTGTGGTGAATAAATTATATCGACCTTTTTTAAAAATTCTAATATCATGAATGGTATCGACCGAAATCAATTTTGAATATTTCTCTTTGAAGTTCACCGCGTGCCGCCGCCTGCAAGCGAAAGCGGTTCCCGTCCGGTATCACCGTGCAATATTTATAGTCCGCGAGTAATAAGACCTCTGTCGTAATTGCAGAGTTAATGCCTGGACTGTATCTCCAGTCCCGTCGAAAATCCCAACAGTGTAACAAGCAACTAGGCAATACCTAATCGGTTACTTTTTTAAACTCAATTATTAATAGCTTCGTCACTCGATATTAATGGAATATACTCCAGAAATGAATAAGTGAGATAAGGGAAAAATTGCTATAAGGAAGAAAAAGTACGGAGGAGGCTTTATTTTGTTTTTTGTTTTATGCACAAAATGTATACAGGGTGTCCCGGAATAAGTGTTTCAAAATTTACAGGGAGATAGAAAATTGAAAAATAAGTGGACTTTTCTCCATAAATATACCCCTGCAAACGCATAATAACAGAGATACAGGCCTTCAAAGTTGTTTTTTACCAACAGTTTTTCTTGCATAGCTTTTGAATCGTTCAACCGATTTCATTCAAATTTGAACTAAAGTTCACTTAAACAAGTCTCTATTGAACCATAGTAACGCATCTTATCAAACATTTTCAGGGGCACAGATAATAGGGGTGCCTTCCCCCTTTTCCACCTATTTTTGACCTGCCCAAATATTTTTGGGAATTGTTTCAATTTTTGAATTGTACGTTCAATTTAAAAAAAATTACTCTTGCAAAATTTTGATTAGAGGTTTTGTTTTCGAGATATCTGGGATTGAAACATTGGGAAACATCTCGAAATCGCAACTTTCCTGGGCCTAAAAATTAAAATTTAAAAAACTCATGATTTGTCAACTGGAATGAGTTTTCTGGGTGTTTTAAGTTGATTATCGCCCACATACCCCAATCAACCAATCAGAACAACCGAATGAGACCCACGTGACTCGGTTTAAGCTATCGATTAATGCACACTAGGAGGTGATTAATGCACACTAGGTAATAGCAACGAATTGAAATATTTTTGGGCCTACGGATAATATGTAATTGAAACGACTGTATACTGTATTTATACTTGTTTGGACTGAAATTATAGTACTGGTGTGTTTGAAGGGTCTTCCACTCATTAAAATACAATTTCACAACCTATTAGACTTCGTTTCAGCATTGTTTCCAGCAACGAGGCCCCTTCCTCAATCCGCGACTGTGCACTCTCCTTTCATGCGCTGTCAACAGCTGTTAGTGACATTTAGCTTTTACCTCTACCAGTCTACCGCCCATGTGAAACTACTGTGTTTATTATTTAGCCAAGCAGAATTAGCTTGATTTAGTCGTGAGCTTCACAAGTGTATTCAGTTATTAGAAAGAAGAAAAAACAAACATTTTTACCCTTCTCTTGAAATTGATTTTTTTTTCAACAAGGCATGCTTTGAAATTGACAGCTCAATACAATGATACATTGGACCTACTATTTCTACTAGTAGTCTATTTGGGCGATAATCTGCTAAATTCAACTCGTGCTTTGTGTTTTATTCGAGTTAAATGTTTTAAATTCCTCAAACAAACTATCAATCACTCGAAAAGTAGACCCAATATTATCTTGGACAAAATCCCTCGACTTTGTCTCCGGATTTTAGTCAGATAATATCGGTCTACTTTTCCCTCGTGATTGACAGTTGTTTTCGGGTTAAAACGATTTAACTGAAAAAACACTAAGCACTAACTTGTTATATTACTATTGATAAACCTGGGGATAAACCACTATTTTCGCTGAGAAACATGGAGTTTTTCAGAGAAAAACAATTTGGGCCCTGGAAAGTGGCGATTTCGAGATGTTTTCCAACCCAAATATCTTGAAACTGAAGCCTCTTATCAAAATTTTGCCAGAATAACTTTTTTCGGTCAATTGGACGCAAAATTCAAAAATTTAAATCGTTCTCAAAAATATTCAGGGAGGTTGAATATAGGGGGGTAAGGGGGCCCCCTTTTATCTTCGCTCCTAAAAATGTCTGATGAAATTCGTTATTATTGTTCAATAAACACTTGTCTTAGTGAACCTTAGTTTGAATTTGAATAACATCGGTTGAACGGTTCAAAAGTTATGCAAAAAAACTGTTTTCAAAAAACAACTTTGAAGGCCTGTATCTCCGTTAATATGCGTTTGCGAGGGTATGTTTATAGACAAAATTCCCCTTATTTTTCAATTTTCTATCTCCCTGTGAGTTTTGTAACACTAATTCCGGGACACGCTGTATAACGAGTGATGGAAAACGCTATCCGTCAAGTTGGCCTGTAAATCAAAAAGTACCACTTACAGAGAAGTATACTTTTCAAATGTTATAGAAAACTGCGGCTAACAAAATGACTGGAACTAATTTCTGTTGAAATAAAATTCTTGAAACATTCAAAAATAAAAAATAAATTCACCCATACACCAACGGTGCACCCTGGTGCAAGTACAAGCACCTTATCTCAGCAGTCTGTCGCCCATTGTGAGCAGCCAATGTTAATCTTTGATTTTAATGAAAATTTAGAACAGGCATTGAACCCAGTAACTGGGAGCTATAGGAAGATACATAGTGGTCGATCCTAGCGTAATTATTCCATAGCGGCCTTACCGTTCAAGATAGAAAAAAAGATGAAATAGTGCTATTCTGTAGAAAATAACATTCCATAAACGCTCTGTTATGTAAAAATTCGTGTCGGCAATTGGCTAGTCGGCAAAACAAAAGACTTAACAGGAAGCTATACAGACCAATCAACAATTTTGTTTGGAGAGAAATTCTTAGCTAAAACGGACACACCTCGGGACACACACTCACTATTTTCAAGTACAAGGACATAATCTCGGACATAATTATTGGACTGACAAAATAAAAACAAAATTAGATGACTTCTATGTCAAAATTTTACTGCCTGAGATCATCGATCTGCGAGCTTGTAGGAGCATGCCCATTCGGGAAAGTTGAAATGCCATGGCTTTTTTCCCATCAACGGTTCTTACTGGCCACTTTTCGACACTCAAACGCGTATCGTAGGTACTACGATACGTAATACGAATTTTATATACGAAACAAGTGCATTCTGATGAAACGATTTCAACAAAAATCAAATGAGCTGAGGTCATTCACGAAGAATTCAATTTCAAAAATCGTAGCAACGAAATATATCTGCGTAATACCACGATGTCACAAATCTTGACTACTGCTATTTACATCGCCTATTTCTCAGAAAACATCATAACACCATGTGTGCAGAAAGTGATCACTACCTATATCGTGAATGACTCATCGCGGAGAACAGCTGCAGCGGGCGGCAAATAACAAAGAGAGATTTTCTAAATGTGTTTCGGAGGGCACCATTTGTGCTACAGAAATTCTAAAAACGGATTAATGTTTGATATTTTCAGTACTTCAAAATGACTTCCTGCGATTTTCAAAAAAATCAAAATTTATTTGTGAAATTGAAAAAAATTTGAAAAATTTTTTTGGATTTTTTCTTTTGACTAGTGCATCAAATAGAATTCAATTTTGAGTGTAACCCTTTTTTCAGATCTAAAGTCGGACTGATAGTTTTCCCAAAAACATTTTATTACTTTTGATGTATTTTCTAACTCTGTCGCACACTTGGTACTCACTTTCAGTCCCCTTTAGCCTTACTTCACCCAAAAAATTGTTCGGTTTTTAATATGTCTATATCTCAAATCATCGGATTTTTAAATAACTGACACCAACTTCAAGATAAATCATCTATTTTCACCATCTGCAAGTACTTGTTGACTTGTGATAGCGATATGCTTAATACAGGGTGGTGAAGGATACCTTGCAATTTTGTACTTTTTTGAAATGGTGGAGGAAGTTTTGTGGTCACCCTATACTTTTCAGTTTTGTTGTATGCGGAAGTCAATAGTATGAGGAACTAATATTTTTCTTAGTTTGATGCTCTACGTCGCTTAGTTAAGAAAGTATGTTTTTTTTTTCTTATTTAGTCACATTATCACGTTAAATTATACGAACGAGTTTTTTCATTTTTTAAATTTAGTCCGAATGTTTGGCGCTAACCACCTTGCATTTAATGATTAAGGACGGAGTCATATTGGTGAAATAAGCGTTGCGAAATCAATCCGTGTGGGTTTATTCCTTGACGGATTCTTACCATTTTGGTCTCTTTCGAAAGCTACAAGGATGTACTTTGGTTTGAGCCCATTGGTATTTCCGAAATCCAAAAATAATTTTTTTAAATGTCAAAATTTAATTTTTTTTTTTTTTTTATTTCGGAAATGCCAATAGGCTCAAACCAAAGTACATCCTTGTAGCTTTCAAAAGAGAGCAAAATGGTAAGAATCCGTCAAGGAATAAACCCAGACGGATTGATTTCGCAACGCTTATTTCACCAATATGACTCCGTCCTTAAGAGGTGCAGTGTGGTACGAATGTTGTACATACCCATGCTTTAATTTTAAGGGGTGTTTCCAAGATGGCGGTCAGCGCAGGCGCCGTATACAGGGTGATTCAAAATGCAAAAACTCCAACTCATGAACAAAAAAAAATTGGAGTCATGAAAATGAGCACGTAGATTCACAAATTCAATGCTTTTCAAGCTGTAACAAGCTAAACATTTTCAGCCATTTCTAAAATATTTTAGATTTAGGGGTCGGTTTCATGAAAATGGACATTTTCCAAAAAAAATTGTGATTTTTCAAGATATTCAAATGAAATTTTGCATTTTCACAAAGAATGACCTCATAAATGAAATGTAATGTGTTGCCACCGTCCCTGCCTACTATTTTCGAAAATATGACATTCGACTGCTTCCTTTTTTACGGCCGCCATCTTGAATTCGCTCAGTGGGTAGTATTGATAAAAAATAAGCATAAGCATTTGCTTAGATTTTTGAGGACTTACTAAGCAGACTTTTCCTGGCAACGCCTATGAAATCCAAGCAAATGCTTATGCATGCTTATTTTTTATTAATACTACCCATTATGGAATAAGTGAGAAATTGATTGGAACTAGTAATGATGGTCATCGTCAATAATCTAAATGCAAAAAGAACCGTTTTCGGTGAGTAACTTTCTTTAATTGACGATAAGGAAATGTTAAACCTATTTTTACGAGTTTCAAGCATTAAATGCAAGTTTAAGCAAGAAATGACCATTCTAAAGATAAAATGGGGCTTGGAAACAATCCAATGTCTTGTCCGAGATAGATTTCGAAACCATTTAGATTCATCATTAGTAATTTCTAAAATATACTAAAAATATCCTGGAAAAATGAGACAAGTTTGAGAAATATGCTTATTTGATGAGTTTTTCATTTTTGAATCGCCGTTTTTTTTTGCCGCTGGGCTTTTTTTTATATTGGAAATTGTTTTCAAATATGCACAAGAGCCAAACAGACCAAAAAAAAAAATGACGGATTGTTTCAAAACCCCATAATCACCTTTAGAATGGTGATTTTGGTCGTGGTGAGCGCCGATGTGCTCTACTAGTAAAAATTGATCAACCATTTCCTAATGACCATTTGAAAGAAGTTACTCACTGAAAACGGTAATTGTTTCATTTGCATTAATATGACCATGATCATGACCATTACTGCTAGTACCAATTGATTCTCACTTATTCCATAATGGACGAATTCAAGATGGCGGCCAAGAAGAAGAGCAGTCGACTGTCATATTTTTGAAAACAGTAGGTTGGGACGGTGACAAAATATCACATTTCATTCATGAGGTCATTCTCTTCAAGGAAATGAAATATTCCATTAGAATATCGTGAAAAATCACAATTTTTTTTTGGAAAATGGGTAATTGTTGACGACGACTACTTCTCGACTAGCATTTTCTAAGAGTTAGGCAACCACCTCAACAGCTATATAGGACGTCTCCTTCTTGCATGTACTTACGTCGTAGGACAAATAATGGAAAGAAGGGGCATTTTACAGTGGAAATAGTGGTTTCCCCAGGAAACTACGGTCGACGAACGTGATGTTGTGGTGGTGTCTACCTACCGTGAAAAGTTGGTGGCTGAAGTCGAGAAGTAGTGATCGTCAACAATTACCGGGAAATGTATCGGACCACTAAATTCAAAATATTTCAGAAACGGCTAGAAATATTCAGACGCGGTTTGTTTGAACTTGATAAACATTGGATAGTGAATCTACATGTTGATTTTCCAACTTTTCTGGTTCATGAGTTGGAGTTTTTGCATTTTTGGTCACCCTTTATACGGCGTCTGCCATGGACCGCCATCTTGGCAACACCTCTTAAAATTAGGGCATTGGTATGTACAACATTCGTACCAAACGTCACCTCTAAATCATCAAATGCAAGGTAGTGGTGGTATTATGGCGCTTAACATCCCGACTAATTATAAACAATGAAAATGAACGGCGCAAAGTATTACAACAGAGAGTTGGACCTGGTCTGGACCGCATTACTTTTTGATAGAGTCTAAACATGCCTTTGAACAGGTTATTGGTTATTTATACAGTTGCCACAGGGATTTCTCTCCACTTCGCAGCTAGAGCATCCAGTAAGTTCTTGTCTTGCTGATATATATAGTGCTGACAGACTTCTTTGGAGAGCATCTCATATGTGCTCAATTGGATTGATGTCGGACGATAAGTTCAGCCATATCATTGTTGATGATATGGCTGAACTCACCATATCAGGTGTTGATTTCATTTTTCACAAAAAATTCATCCCTAATATGATTGATATGTTAGATTTATTATTATTGTTATTGTTACAATTTTTACAGTAAATTTTGCAAAGCTCAAAGCAAAACTGTTTATAGCAACATTAACAACTGTCAAATCAATTGACTCAACTTAGACACCTACTTGATTAAATATTTGAAGCCCCCTGTGAGAATTAAGAGCAGTGCAGCAAGAAAAATTACCTCACGAAAAAAAATCGTATTTCTGTAAGTATGCAACCTGGAGCCTGGAGCATCAAGATAAGAAACAATGAGTTTCTCATACTATTGGCTACCAGATACAGCAAAATCCAAAATTACAGGGTGACCACGAAAGTTCCTATACCATTGCAAAAAAGTACAAAATTACAAGGCATTCTTTATCACCCTGTATTAAACATATCGCTGTCACGAGCCTACAAGCACTTGCAGATGGTGAAAATAGAAGAACTTATCTTGAACTTGGTGGTAAGTTATTTTAAAATCCGATGATTTCCGAGAGATTGACAGAGATTAATAAACCCGAACAATTTTTGGACAACCCGAGTGTCCCCACACTTCAAATTGTGGCTGGTATGAATGAAATTTATTTTTGTGCCCTCGAACTTTTTCAATTTTTGAAATATGAGGGTCCCGGGGGTGACATTTCAAGCCCCTTTATTTTAGTTGAATGATGCAACGATTTTTGTAAACTTTTTCAAACAAACAACAAAACAAAAAGCATTTGTTTTGAACTGTCGACAGTTGAATGCATGGTGCTTCCTCCAAATATGCCAGAAGCTGTCGACAGTTCATTTTTTCTTAGGTAAGTAATTTTGAAGATTTCTATATATGTTCATCAAACAGATGAGATTTTCCAACCAATGATGTAGGTAGGCTGTTTCTACACAGTACCTAGATATACCATTTTTGGTCTGGCCCATTTCCCACTACGACACGACACAATTCAATTTTATGAGTGGTAAATGCTTTTCACTTCGTATAATATAGCTGGCCCAATATGTTTTCAGCTATGTATATAATAATAATAAATGGTGGTGTAGTTTTGCAGGGGTGCGAGGCAAATGAGTATAATATTGTTAGTGTTTTGAGAATCATCGCGCCCGAATAAACTAAGTATTGGTAGTAGATTTACGTTAAGCAGATAATATAAGTTGACATGCCCTGGTTCGAGGAGAGGAGTCTGTTTGTAGGAGACACACATATCCGCTGGTACGAACCAGGAGTGCGTAAAAGCAGGGTTGATGTTGACTCCGATGCCGATGGGCGCCTGGTGCCTCTGAAAGCTGGACGAGACGGCGTAGTCCATGGCAACCGCCTGGTAAGGCAGCATCTTGGGCTCGGGGCACCCCACAGCACACGGTGTCACCAGCACACACGACTGCGACACGAGGTCGCGAGAATTGTCTTCGTGGAGGCCCGCGACTCAAAGCTATTGCCGTTACTACCAACAAGTGACTAATGACTAGTAACGAGTGACGGGCACTCTTTGGTGGGCGTACAACGGGAGGATTCCGGCCAGGATCGTGCCGACTGGTTGGTTGCGACCACGCAGCGCTCTCCAGCGCACCTTAGTCCTGCTGCACATCGCGAAGCCATTCGCCAGGCCGCACGCCCCCATGCCGTTGCCACGCTATCGTCGGCTCTGGTATCAACAAGTAGCCAATACACCACCGCCGTCAGCCTGTCAGGCCGTCAAACCGTCATCCCGCGGCCCGTCACCGCCGCCGACCGCATTCCGTTTTCCTGTAAAAATATGCATCTCGGCTGGATCCCGATCCTGATCGTGTCAATATCATCATAGGTATAGGTGTATGCTTTTTGCTTATGCTTATTATTGCATTGCCCTCGCCGTATTGTCTTTAGATACCATACCCTCCAACGAGTTGCAACTCGAGTTGCAAAGTTCAGGACCTTCGAGCATCACACGCGCACCACGCGACTCCGCAAAAATCATTACTGCCACCCGCCCACCTCATATCACGTAAGAGGTGAGGAGCAATACACCGATACAGTACATACACCGCAGTCACACCGCTCAGGATCCACGTCCTATGCCAACCAACCGACTTCTTTACTTCAACTTAAATCATATACCGAACACCGAATCCCTTCAATGTGCAAGAATATCCCATACCTAGGGCAACATACTTCGGTTAAATAAACTTTTTTTGTCGCGAACTGAATGATACAGCATAAATATTATACGGTATACGGTATACACAGTATGAAAAGCCTTTAAGTTCATCAACTCTAAGCTAGTGTGAAGTAAGTAGTGTTCAATTATCAAAGTAAAAACACTCTAAGAATTAACACTAGAGCAACAAATACTCAACGTAGAAAACATTTTTAGGCGGGAATATTTTTAATAGTTATTCACACGTGATATAGTGCAATCATACTAAAATACAATTAGGATTTATCTTAACTTTAGTAAACGAACACTTACATAAACTAATCTGAATTGAAAACAGTTCTCTGAGACATGCTGTGGAGGGCTCGGATTACGGCCTTGGGTATAGGTAATGTAGAGTAGTAGTAGCACGACTATGCAGGTTGACTTTTGTATATTTTATGAATTGAAATAATGATGCCATATAATACGTAAACTATTCTACCCCTTCTCTAAGCTAAGCCTGAACCCTACATCATCCCCCTTACAGAAAGAAAAAAATATATATCTAAAATGGTAGATTTTTTTTGTAAGTTTTTATTTCTTGAAATTAGCTTATGATTAACAAAATGAACAATATACAAATGAATTAAATTCTTGCAGCGTCCTGCGAAATAAAAAGTAAACAACACACTTAACGTAAAAAGTTCAATGTCTCTCTTTTCTTATCATATAACACTGTAAAAATAGCACTATGTAATATTGTCTACTAAGCGTGTTTTATAATATAACGTTAGTCGTGGTATAATTTGACTCGGTTTTTATGCACCGTAATTAGTTTTTTATTATTATCCAAAATAATGTTCGGGTGTTCCTCTTTGCGAACCACGCGTAAGGTCCCAAATACAAGAGTTCCATTTTCCTCCCGCCATCATTCTTTACCATAACCTTATCGCCAGTTTTGTATGAGGTGAATTGGCAATTGCTATCGAACGCGAGTTTTTGTTTCATTTTACCTGCAATTAGGTTTTCCCGTGCTTCTAAACATGCCGTCTGGAGCCGATATTTCAGCTCTGCATCAGGATAATCCGTGAAATTATATAATGGTTCGATAGTGTCTTTGATAGTTGACGGTAATATACAAGGTTTTCCAAAAACTAATTCATAAGGACTGTACCACCGCGTTTCGCTATGTAGGTACTGATGCATTGTACGCGAAGGACCAGAATGGAAGCCATGCGAGGTCCAGGTTTCTTTAAATTTATTAATATGCATACGTAAGAAGAAACCTAAACCTTTGTGGCTATTTTCTAATCCTCCAATCGTCTCGTGGTGAAACGGTGTTGAAGTGAGCTTTTCAATATCTAGAATTTTACATACTTCCTTGAACACTGAAGCTATAATTTCCGATCCCTTATCCCTTATCGCTCAAAATTTGCCGCGATGTTCCGTATCGTAAAATGAAATTTTCAACAAACGATTTCGCAACTGTGGTAGCTTCTTTGTTTTTTGAAGGATATACTTCGATAAATTTGGTCAAATCGCATTGTAAAGTTAATACATATTTATTACCTTCTGCATCTTCTTCAAGTGGCCCAAGTAAATCGATTGCGACTTTTTCAAAAGCTGTCGTCGCGGTAGAAGTGATTGTCAACGGTTGTTTTTTCATCTTCACGTGTTCATATCTTGGGCAATCATCACACTTCTTCATGAAGTTTTGAATATGTTGCTTAAAGCCCATCCCAGAAATAAAATTTCTTCATATTTCTATAGGTTCGGTTAATACCGGAGTGTCCCCCAGTTTTCACTATGTGAAGTAATCACTTCCCGAAGTATTATGCAAGGTCACCGAAACACCCTGTATAATGAACTCATCTTGTAAATGAAAAACAAAAAAGAAAATATTGGTAGGGAAGTGAGCAGAGTATTTTGATTGCGACATTAGACAAGAAGTGTGCAAAGAGAAAGCGAGAAGAGCAGATAATTTTGATTACGAATTTTGGAAAATGTGCAAAGAGAAGGAGAGAAAAGCAGATAATTTTGATTACGAATTTTGGAAAATGTGCAAAGAGAAGGAGAGAAAAGCAGAGAATTTTGATTACGAAGTTGGAAAAATGTGCAAAGAAGTAGGACAACAAAAAAAAAAGGTAACAAACAAGTTTACTGAAAATCAAAACAGACCACAAAACTGACAAAACGCATTTCTTCTTGCGGTTTTCTCTTAAAAAAGAGACAATCAGTTCATTCAGTCTGAAAAGATTCATTTCTTAATACTATAGGTGATTCACATTTAAAAAACGCCACCTGGTGTAGAGCTCGGTACTTGATCGTGCAGGAATTTTTTGAGAGGAATTCATACCGGGACGTCTAGTAGCCTGAGTAGGCTAGTACTAGTAGATACCTACAATAACCACATCACTGACATGGAAATTTGACAAGTAAAAATAATGTGAAATGGGTTTTGCATTTGTGTCTATTATTTGATGTTATGGTTAGCATATTAAGCAGACTTCTAGTAGATCTAGCTCCAGAGGTGCGCAGCTGAAAGACTACACTACCAGCAATGCATTACATTGCGGTTGCGGTAAAAAAAAACAACATTTGCGTCCCTAACACAAAGGTAGCTACGGCGAGCTTATTAGAATGAAAAATGCAGATCTTCAGCTGAAGTCCAAGCAAAAAATGTTCAGAAAAAAGCGAAGAAAAAGGTAGGTGGTGGTTGACTACACGGCCAGCCCGAGGTGACTTTTTCTCTTGGCTGGCAGGCTGGCTTGTTGTGTGAGATCTCCCACCGTGCGTATGTGACAGTCTGTTGCTCTTCCTTGGGCGGAAGCTATGGATTATTCAAAAAAATTATAACCGTCGTTGTTTTCGAGTTATAGCTACTTGTGGCCACCCTTTTTGTGTTTGGCCGACAGAGCCCTGGCTAGCCCAATGGGTGCTGATGGGGTGGTTCGATGTTATTTGGCGCCACAAGTTTTGTTTCTGTCGGAGAGGGTGTCGTGAAAGGGGGTAAAACTTGAAAGGCAAAATTTAGTGGTTTTACAAAAAGGCTTCAATGCGGTCGTGGTATATACTGGAGTACACAACAAGTAAGTAAGTGCTAAGTGAATAAACGATACAGAAAAGTGATTTGGGTGCAAGGTTTTAACTGTATTTTCAGACGAAACGCAGCACAACAAGGGAAGTATTGCTCGGCAAATTCACCACGTAAACAAACATTGGTTTGTACTTCGTCAACCAAGTACTCTCGGAATGAAGTTGAACTACCTACAGCTGTATGAATCGAAACGTTTCGTACTATAGGCCGTATCAATGTAAATTATTCTTCATTCAAAATAATGTGATCAAATTTAGAAAATAGAAGTGTTTATGTGTCGACGCTGATACCGGTAAACTCCGTGCTGTCGAAGCTGAACTGAAATAGGCGACGCAAAGTTGTCCAAGGAGTTAGACACATCTGACAATAGGAAGCTGTGTTGGTCCGGATGGTGATTTCTGACCGATTTTCTTCAGCTCCCGGTCAAGTCGCGTGACGATGGCGGTTGAATGACTTCAATTACAAACGAGAAGTACAGCAGAAGCTGCACTGGTACAGATGATGATGACGGAACGATAATTCATAGCTGCAGGTAGGTAAAGATGAAGATGCTGAACGGTATTCTGCAGCTACCAGCGGTTACAGATGGAAGTGCTGAGCTGTATTCTGCAGCTACCAGCGCACGGAGAAAAATATTTTTGTGAATTTGAACATTTTACAAATGTTGGAAAATTGTGCATCTTTTTAAACCGAATTGGTATTGGCATATCAGATTTTTCTTCTAGCCGGAAAGGACCAAGTTCTTGAGAATAAATTACGATTGGTGTTGATACGTTATGTTGCAATAATAAGTGACTATTCCTCAATCAACTGCAATCTTGGGGCTGAGCTTAATAGACGACTAGTTGATAGCACAACAATATTTCAACCATCATAATGTTCTTTGAGTTGAAACCTCATTACTTCAAATTCATCTCTTCGTTTGTTTGGAAGAACTAGAAACAATGTATAATTTTTCCATGACTGTTATTTATATGGCAACCACTATTTGTAGCTGGATCATCGCACCGTTATATTCATATCTGCACTACGAAATGTAATACTCTAGGTTATGTGTTGTTGAAATCTACTTCTTTGTGGTAACTCTATACACAACTTTTGAGTAACCCAAACATAAACTGTGTTTTTCTGAGTTCCGATCACAAATAACGTGCGCGACATCCTCATCACCATCTCTTTGCTTTGCAGGATTGTGCAAGTTCAGTTTGGTTTCGAAAGTGTTGTATTGATGCAGCAAAATGGACACGATGGAGCAACTGTTATCAGAATGGGGCTTGAATGCTTAGTGCCAACATTTGAAGGTAAGTAATCTGTTGCATGATGGGTTGAATGGTGAAGGTTACATGTTAGATGTATTTGTTAATAGAGAACCAAATAGATTTGGAGGTTTTCCTATCGTTGAACAATGAAATGATGAAGAAAATTATCCCACAAGTGGGGCTACGGTACAAATTTGTTCAAAAATTGCTACCGTATACCAACAGCCAGTATTATTTTCTGAAAAAATCTCGCAAAACAAAGCCGTTTAGTTGAGATCCACTTGCCTAGCGCAAAAACTTATGACTACTGCTGATACCTAGGTTGATCATGAGCTGAAAAATTAGAGTGGTTCTCGAAAGTTTCCAGAATTTTCGGAAAGCTTTCACTCAAAACGCTAAGCGTATTTTGCAAAATATGTAGCATAGAGGTTTCCTTATTTTGATGAGGTCTATCTGCAGTTCGAATTTCCCTAACCATCAACGAAACACCCTCTATATACAATTTTAAATGAACGTTTCAGAACATCAACAAGTTTTGGCATTCTTTCTTTTGCCGCTTCTTCTTACCCCATGTCCGATGAAGTCGAAACAGGCCGGCGAGAAGTACAGACCATCGAAATTGGAGATCCAGCAAGCGTCTTGCTGCCACATGTAATAATTGAAGTAAGTACTGTCCCGTGTCCCGTGTAATATTGATTCTTTGATTACTGCATATATTATTATTTCGTCAGTTTATGGTTATGTTGGCAGTTGCACATAATATGATTTCCATCACTCACCATTCACAATCACTCTCACATGTCCACCAATCTCCCATCATTATTCTATCCAACTTGTTTGTCAAATTTATTTAAAACTGCGAACAACTAATTAAATAAAATTTTGGTTTTGTTCTTGAACTATTGACAAATTACATGAAACTATCGATAAGAGAAGAAAGAGACTGCAGCGTTTCAAAGAAACCCTGCAACCCATGGTGATCATTGTGGGACCGACTGACCAGAATTCAACTCTGGTCAATTCAACTCATGGAATCTAAAATATGAAAGAGATGTGTGAATGGATTTATTGTATGCATGTACCTACGTGTTATGTAATTATTGTAAAAATGTTCAATATATAGTCAATAATACGATAAGTATCTGCTACTATGTACCTACCTACCTTTATGGTTAAGAAATGTCTTACTTTTTTATACAGATTTATCAATAAAATCAATGTGATCGATAACGAGTTTTTTATGGATTTTAACATTGACTAAAATAATATATTATTGCTGGCCCCTTAACAGGCCGCTAGCACTAAAGGCCGGCAGCGTGCATGCCGTCTCGTATAAAACCACTTCATGAAAAAATGTGCCTGCAATTTAAACTCTGCCAACGACACACTCTAGCCACAACTTTTTTTTATGCAAAAATTGTTGCAACCTTCAGTTGAAAATTCGAGAAGATACGAGTAAAATATCAAAAAACCCGATTTTTCGAGGGTATTTTTCCCGTTTTTTCCTATTTTACTTATATTTTACCGAAATTTAAACTGAATGTTATGCATTTTTGCGCAAAAAAAGTAGAAAAGTGGTGGCGAGAGTGTGTCATTGACAGAACTTAGATTGCACGCAGTTTTTTTCGATTAAGTGGTTTCATACGAGACTGCATACCCGCTGCTGACTCCTAGCCCTAGCACCCCGTTAACCCCTCACAAGTGCTATTCCACCTAAATTGGAAATGTAAAATGCAACAACAAAATTGGAGCTATGTCAGATAGGAACTACTTGCATAACTCAACTATGCAACATGATTATGTAAGTAGTTTTTGGTTGTTATGTACAAAAGCTTTACGGTGGATCAGCTATAAAGTTGCAATTGGGCTAAATAGACTCAATTTTGGTTTATCCCCAAACTGCTTGTGATTCATTCATACACCATCATGAGAGTATCTAGTTTTTTGTTGTCATGTATACAAGATTTACTGCTGATACAACTACAAGATTGTGGTTCAAATACCACACGGTTCGGCAAAATGTGAAATAGCGAAAAAAATTGTCCACCAAATCTAACACCGTAGCTTGATTCTTTATTATTTTCTGATCCAGAAAAACCCAATTTCAAAATAATTCATCGGTGAATTTGTCCTGTGGGCAATTAATTCCAAATTTCATTTATCCCAGTGGGTTTTTTCTTAAGTTCATTTTTTGAGGCCCATCTGCAACGTTTAGTTAAAGTATAGTGATTAGTGCTAAATTGTTCCTTGGACCATGACGAACAAGTATCACTATGGTGGACATCTAAGATCGGGCAGCCGAAGGAGGGGAGGGGGCAGGGGACGTGCTGAAGAAGAAATAAAAAATGTTAACTCATGAACCAAAAAAGTTGGAATTATGAAATATAGCATACGAGCTCGCTATTTTACGCCATTGATAACGCAGCAAACCATTTTTGAAAATACTGAACCGTTCCAGAGAGATCTCATTTAAAAATTTTTCCTGAAAATTTCACTGTTGAAAACATACAAAAAACTACACAATAATATTTTTGGCAGCTAGAGGTGTTGGAAATATATGCATATTGGTGAAAATCCCTTGGTCTTCTATTTCAGGAAATAAGACCCCACTATTCACCTACCTACGTGACTTTTTCGGTCATTCTTGGCCATTGGTCTCCCCGAAGAGCTTTGTTGAGTCTATCAGGAATTTGTTTTTGATGGATTTTTTTGTGGAAAATGAGCACACTTTGGTTCAAATAACTCCCAACAAATAACCTTTCAACTCGTATCCAACAGTTTTGGTAGGTGACTTCAAAAACTAATACATTTGATGATAAAAGCCGTCCGTTGCCGGCTCATAATGAGCCATCATGTGGCACTGGTGTCTTGCGCAGAACCACGTGAGATACCAAAATGACAATTTTTCTCGCCAAAGCAGCCACTATGCCACTAACCTAAGCACTAACCTAACTTGAGTAAGTTGTACCTTTTTATCTTCCAAATTTGTCAATAATTTGGTTTTCAATGATAACATTCTCAGAAGAAAAATACTTTTATCGAGATTTTTCTGAAACGGTTCAATATTTTTGAAAACGGTTTGCTGCACCTTCATTGACGTAAACTAGCGAGCCTGTATGCCATATTTGATAATTCCACCTTTTTCGGTTCATGGGTTGAAAAAATGTTATCTCTTCTTCAGCACGTTCTCTGCCCCCTCCCCTCTCCGGCTGCGCAGTCGTGGGTCTCAGATGTCCACTATCGCGATTCTTGTTCATCATGGTCTAAGGAACAATTTGGCACCAACCACCATATTTTAACGTCAAGTTGCACATGGGCCTTAAAGAATGAACATGAGAAAAACCCACTAAAATAAAAAAAAATCAATTAAATTGTCCACAGGACAAATTCACCGATGGATTATTTTGAAATTGGGTTTTTCTGGATCAGAAAATAATAAAGAATCAAGCTACGGCGTTAGATTTGGTGGACAATTTTTTTCGCTATTTCACATTTTGCCGAACCGTGACCAATAAAACTATGTTTGGTGCAACACTAATTTAATGAAACCTGTACAACATCCTTCCATCCACAAATCTAATGTTACAGGGACAGTCGCTTGGAGGTGGCCTATATCCGCCTACAAATTGTTGTGAATTACACCTCAATTGTGTCTAATATAGCTTAATATTTTTCTCCGTGCGGTTACAGATGAAAATGCGGAGCTGTATGCTGCAGCTATCAGCGGTTACAGATGATGTAGTGCAAAATGCAGTTTAAGATAGATAATAAAAACCCTAGAAATTCGAGAAAACTACGATTAGGAACCGGAACGACTACGAACAGGAGACATACCCTTGCTCGGGGTTTTCATCCACACGGAAAACAAACGGAAAATCGTCGGTACGTTTTTTCCCACTGAACGGAGATTCGGAACGTAGTAGAATTTAGGACCGCTACAAAATGTCTGCCACGACGCTGGTCATCGACATTGGGGCCCAATAAAGAGCCTGCGGAATACCAAGGGTTCACAGGAATCACAGGAACAAAAGTTTGCTGGTAGTGGACTGAACAAGACAGCAAAGTGACAGTTTTGACGTGCCTCCAATTGACGTAACAGCCGACGATGCCTCGCGGCAACTTACATCTTTTCTAACAACAAATTCCCTAAAACTTTCAACACGAATGGGCCATTTTCCCCAATAAGGTCAATCGCCTACAGAATGATGATATTTGTTATACATGAGCCTTAGACCAGCCGAACTCCAGACCATACTCACAGATGAAGAAGCGCTGAAACTCATGGATTTCTTGAAGAGCACTATACCCTGTAGATTTTGGAATATAAATTAGAGGTGGTCGTTTGGTCTTAGAGAATCCTTTCTCTGCACTGCGACCTATAAGATACTTTGTGCGTAACCATGCTCCTATTTCATTTCCCAGGAAATTCACTTCTTCAGTGAATGGGATGATTTCTTTGGGAGACGACTTAGAGCCCCCATTCATCCACCAGTATAAATGGACGGCCGGCCAGAAAATTTTCGCCCAAAAATGACCTGAATAATGTTTTGCCGTCAAAACTTTTCTGGCCGGCCGGCGGCCGGTAGGTGAGGGGGTACCTACCTTGTCTTTCCTGTGTCAGTGCTTATTCGCAGAGTTAGTGCACGGTGGTTTCATCTGCCGATATGCACATAGCCTTCAAATAGGTGAGTTTTCCTTACCCATTTTTTGCAGGTGGTATTTCACTTCGCAATGACCAATGAGTAGACTCGTGCATGAGTAGTCTTTTTTTAAAACAGACATTTTTTTTGACAATTTTCCAGGCTGATATGCAAATTGTTGCATATGGAGTGGGTTCCTTTTCAGGATGCCACTCCTCAGGTGTAGTTATCTATAATTTTTTCTATGGTTTTCAGGAGAAACGATGTGAGCCTATAATAGGGCGGTATAGGATTTAGCCTCTTCCGGAGGCCGTCGCCCTGCCTTGAGTACAAAAATTACCTTTGCCTCCTTCCACTCTCTGGGAGTGTAAGGCAGTACATAGCAGGCCTTGATGCAGATTTCTTGTATCAGTTGCGGAGGTAGGTATTCAATGCTCTTGTGCAACAGAGCAGGAAAAATGTAATATTCACCTGGCGATTTATATGGTTTGAAGTTTCCAACAGCCCATCAATTTCTCTTGGAATTGAAAATGTTGTTTGCAATTCGTCAACTTTCAGAGGTCGGCTTTTGCTCGAAAAGACCACTGTTCGCCATGTTTTCGGCAGTTTTACTTGATACAGGGAAATTAGTCTGTAAAAGAACTCTTAGGTTCCCCGTAAGGTCCTGTGTGAAGCTACCATCAGCCTTATTCATCAGGCCTATTCTATTTGAGTGGTCTTTTGCTAGGACCTTTTGGAGTCGCTGGAGATGTTGAAATTACTCTTTTATTCCCCTTAATTATTACATTAAAGCTTACTAACCCAAGTTTTCCTTTTGGACCGTCTCAGTTCGTGCTTGATTATATTCGGTCAGCGGCGTCAGCGCTTTGCGAAAGGCATTCCAGTCCTTTGTTCGCTTGGCTCTATTGGAAGCTTCCCTGCTTGGCTAGAGTCTTTAAACTACTTAGATTAAATTCTTGTTCCACCACAAGACGTCCCTTGAGGCTATTCTCCTTTCTCCTCTTCAGTGGACAACTAGTTTCATAAGCATTTTCTATGATTTGGGTGAGCAGGGTCGTTGCTGTTTCCAGTTCGTCCCTCGTGGTGATTTTGAGGCGCGCACCTTCAAATTCGTCTTTGAGCATCTCGGTGTAGAGATCTCAGTCCGTCTTTTTTGGGTTTCTCAAGTCTTTCACGTTGTCTACTCTGCCCCTTCAACCTCTATGGTCTATGTCATATGTCGAACACAACTCTCATGCACATATAAAGCTCCCTATGGATCATTTGTTTCTGACTGTACTCATCAGTTTGTACATACTTGCAGTTACCTACTTCTTATCTACAATGAATATGTTCCATCTTTCATCGGCCAAACTCATTTATTTATTTTAAAAGCGTCAATGGCCATGTAGCTGAGGAGCTTTGATAAAATTTAAAGAAATACAGGTTTTTTTTTCAATGAACAACTTTTTTCGAAGTTAAATTTACTTTTGGCAGTAGCAGCAAGAAAATTCCTCTGCATGCCTCAATACGAGCCTCAATACCTATACGAATACGTAAGAGGTAAGAGGCATTCAAACACTAAAACTTCAATGTGGTCTTATTGTAATCTGTTTGCCTTTGTTGTTTTTTTTTTTTTGTGAAAAAAAAACCTGATTTTTACCATCCTCTTTAGCGCTCTGGTATCTTGTGGGAAGGGAAGAGTTTCGCAAGATAGTCCGCCTCGGGTGTCAAACACGGTAGGTGCGTCACTGTATAGGACAAGCAATTTTTTTGGTTTCGATAACATGCCAGCAAAGATCGCATAAGAAAACAAAAAATATTAAATGCAAGGGTTTACAGGGAGGGGCATCTTAGCATCAGGGACATAGCTATAGTTCAGTGGAGACATCGAGTATACCACAACAATTCTAGATAAATTAAAAGTCATGGAATACAATTAAGCGAGGGTCAAGCCGATAGCTGAGATACAAATTAAGATATTCTAATTACGCGCCTAACAAGAACCCCGACGAACCCATGTTTCTGGTCTTCATTCGCTGCGGATTCTCTGCTACAATAGACTACGGCGGCGGATCTGATATCCCCTTCCGAAACAGACGCGACATTACTAAGCCAGAAAATAATGTGCGCCCCACAAAAATTAACCGAGTTATCCCTGTAGGGGCAGCACACAGCCAACATCAGTTTAGTATGTATAGTGTATACGCCGCGACAGCATCATGCGGCATGAGCTAAAAAATTGCTGAAATTCCGACCGAAAGAAGAGAACGACGACCATGCGGCACGTTCCACGTTATTATTTACCAAGAAAATAGTAGCCTCAAATTGGCCCTAACGAATCCTATTGAATAAACTTGATACGTATATGGGGCCGCTAATCGATAATGGAACTACGATACCACCCCATCTGTGATGATCTCTTGATGTGCAGCATCCCAATATGTTCGATCGAGAGTCGTGAATGAACATCAGACATCAGAGAAATTAGCTAGCTGCCCAACATTTTGATACAAATTGTTTGTCATTTTTTTTGATTTGTCCTATACACTGAGAGAAATAGGGTTCTCAGTCCAAAACAAAAAAAAGTTACATTTAAAATCATTCACTTGGCAAAAAGATATTGTATTCTTCTGTTTCAATCGGCTACGACTTCAAACAAGAAAAGTGATAAAATTATCAATTCCACTAGGTACATCTAATAATCAACAGTAATATGAAAAGTGCTTGGTGTTTTTTTTTTCAACTGAATCATTTTAACCCACAAGCCACAAGTGTAATGCACGAGGGAGAGGAAAAACTAGACCCAATATTTTGTTAGTTATTATATGTGGAATAGTTAAATCAGGAACAGCAGGCTACTTTGGACAATAATATATTGGTTTCTTTTTTCCGTCCTTTGTAAAAATGAAACTATAAAATTTATTTCCTGACCGACGCGACGTTTAGGATTGTTTAATCCTTTCTCAAGGTCTGTAAAAATACAGAATGAAAATCCACAAATATAAACACAACTAAATAAGGGTCATACCATTATAAACAAGAAGTAAAAAGTTATTTTTGGTACCTACGTGACATTATTATAAAAAGTTGAAAGTCCAAAAAACTTTGACCCGTGTCAATTGCATTGAGAGACGGCACAACAAGTAAGTAATTAACCTATACTTACGTACATATCAATGTAAAGGTTTTTTGAGTCTGTCCAAGATGACCGAGTATGTGCTGAAGGAACAAACATCTGTTCTGAAATTGATAGAGCTTTCTATGTCTATGTGAACATGAATCTGATTGTAGAGATCTCAGAATGGACACTAAGGATAAAATAGCTTTGACATCGCACACATTCGATGAAATACATAAATCTGACTTTGATAACGCCGAAACATAGCCAAAATGATTCACATAAACATAGAACTATCAATTTTAGAACAGATGTTTGTTCCTCCAGCAAATCATAGTCGGTCATCTTGGACAGAATCAAGCAACCTTTACATTGATATAAAGGTATAGGTAAATTATTTAATTGTTATGAAGTCTCTCAATGCAACTGACATGGGTCAAAAACAATTTGACTTTCAACTTTTTATAATAAATGTCACGCACCTATAATAACTTTTAACTCCTTACACTTGATGATATGTCCTCTATTCCTTAGCAGATATCTCAATATTTGCAAGCATTGAAGAGTGTTGAAAACGAACACAATTTACGTAAGCTTATGTATACCTAGTTAGCTAATGAGCACGGTTTATTACTATTTTCAAAACAACAAATATAGCGAAGAACAAGATCAGGCGCGTCTCACCTAAACTCGTCGTGAATATGAGCCACTATTTCTTCCTTTTAATGGACAAGCTGTTCAAGTACGGAATAATTTTTATAACTGTTCACTGAACACAAACAGTAAAACTATAACAATATCCACTAACTACGGACATTTGCATATTCTGCTAATATGAGATCTATGGACTTGTTTGGTATCGTTTCTCACTGAATTATATATTTTGAATCCAAATCCAGCCTCAAATTTCCAAAATAAATACGTTCGAACTAGTTTTGAAAAAACGTCCTATACTATTTTCCTCTGACGATTCATTTCGCGGTTCATATAATGCAAAGTAATTTCACCTGGCTCTTGAAGAGAAACGAGGACTACCTCCGGATCACAGAACACAACCATAAGTGATGAAAATTTTCTTTAGATTGAAAGAAACTAACATTTAAGAAAAATTTTTAATTGTGCAACATTTGTTCATGGTTCAGATACCTGTACCTTAGCGTGAAGCCGATCTTTAGGCGTACATATTTTATTTCCATTATGGTGTAGGTGTACTGGTGGGTCACGTCCGTGCAAGTTCTTGTCCTAAGCTAGCTCTCTAGCTTGAAGCTTCCAACGTGCAGTAAATCGGCCGAAATGAAATTAACCGCAAAAACAGGTAATTTGTGAAACAGTTAAATCTTCAGACAATTGGATCGCGGTGGTAATTTCGATAGTAACTAGCACTTTATCAAGAGCCTCCGGGCAGTAAGTTGTGCCACACACGGGCCACTAAATCTGCATTACGCCGCTGGGCCAGCGCTCATTCTCTTCTAACTGCGAGAGTTGCTCAATTAGCTTTCAATTAGTGGTCCTCAGATAACCGTATCTATTCTCAGGCGCGCGCTTTATTACACCGGCAGAACACCCCCAAAGTTGCATCCTTTATCCTTTTGAATGGTGCCCGACTGTTTGCCTCATGCATGACGCCAAAATACCCAACTTGCAACTAAATACACGCGACAGCTCATGTTGATACCCACGCTGGCTCCGGACTCTTAGTTGGTATGCGAACTCACATGTTCTTTTATTATTTGGCCTGATTAGTACGGAGATAATTACAGTGATACGTGAGATAAGACGCGCCCGCATGATACACAGCAGCACTTCCGATTCCAATTCCGCAGAATTCCACCTAGACTCCAGACTGCTCCAGTTTCAACCCCCAAACCAGCAGAAACATGATCCTACTCATACTAATGCCGTGTATATTAAACCCTGAAGGCGATAATCTTGGTTTTACCTTTCGAAATTAGCTCCTCACCACTTTTACGACAACCAAGCTATTGCCTGTAACAATTCTCGCTTAACAAGCCATAATACAGTGAATCTCAGTTTTCGACTAACACTGTATCTCGCTGACCTTGATCGGGGCGGAAAAGGCTTCATTATCATTACAGCTAAGCTGGCCCGAAGTTTTTCCCCGAGGTTTGTATACAGGGTGGCTCAACAAAAATAGAACAGAGGGGTTTTGGGCATTTCACTTAATTTTTTTCAAAATAGCTCAGACAGGTCGATTTGTATATCGAGGGGGTCATTTGAAACATACATTGGCAGATTTCTATCTTTAGTCCCCTCACCCCCTCCCACCCCAACTTCAAAATTTCAAATGACTCCACTCACCTTGCGATGCATCAAGTTGAAGAAAATTAAATTCTCTCTCTGGAAAAATATTTCTAGTTTTCAACCCCACTCTCCTTCTTCCTGAAATTCTCTGAGTTTCCAATTTAGCATCCTTAACCTCTTGATTCTCTTCAGTGCAGTCAACGCCATCCTGCACAGCATCGAGGGAGAAAATTCTCTGTGTAAAAAGTGCCACTCGAATTCACCCCTTCACTTCCCCACCCCAACTTCAAAATCTAAAATGACACTACCTACTTTGTGATACATCAAATTGAATGGAATTCAATTCTCATCCTGAATAGAATATTTTCAAAACTACCCTTTTTCCCCTTAAATACTTTGAATGTTTTCCGGGCGGGACTTTTCATTAATAGGACTGATCCCATCAGGAAATCAAACAGTTCGTTTTTCTTGGCCCGCACCCAGTAGCATCTTACATAAATAATTACTCATGGTAATGCGTATGAATTTCTCAAGTCTATCTTCAGGTATTACAGTGTGGTGATAAAGTCCTGCACAAGATTCATATTTCCGTTATTGATTTTTTTTCCGAAAAAATCCTGAAACAGGCCGATTTTGTTTCCATCCAACCTACTATACTGTATAAAAGGTATATAGGTGTATATTTCATAAAATTATTTTGTATACATATATCTTAAAAAGAAAAATGAACGAAAAAAAAAAGTATAACTCAGGTAAAAATATGAAATATTTCTGCCAAGGATTCTGTACTTGGAAAAGTTCCCATGACTGAAATGGCATAAGCTTTTTGTATAGTCCCACTGATACGTTGGGTTAAGAAAGATTTTGAACGGGACTCCCCAGTTTGACGGTGTAAAAGTCTTCCTAAACTGTCAATGAATCCAATCGCTTCTTCGCACCAAGCGCCTAGGGTCTCCACCGCAAAAGGGACGAACAGGAAGTCTTCCTGTAGCTTGGAGTATTTTCGCTTTTTCAAATTTGCGGCTTTTTTGGCAGCGTACCCTGCTTGTTCTCTGGAGTGGTCCACATTTGACGGTGCAATTGTGTCGGTGCAGGTGGCATCCCACACCAAGCACTGTCCATTCTCCCATGGTATTAGTGTTATTACATCCACTCGCTTACCATCTTCTCGACACAGTCCACATGGTTCTACACGGGCCGGAATTTTTGCAGAAATGAGCGAACGACAGATAATAGAATTCAGCTCTTGATGGCGAAAAAAACGGCCTGCGCTTTTGGAACAACTCAGTCCATGGAGTCCATACTCATTCACTCGCTCTCCGCATATGCAGTAATGGGGTTTGCATATTTTGCATCCCAAGCGTATGCAGACTGCAATTCTAAAAGAATTGTTGTCGAAAAGTGTACCAATAGCACGGGATGGAAGTGCATGGAGCCAGGCGTTTGCTTCTTTTCTTTGGGTAGCCAAGTGAGTGGCTTTCTGAATGTCTGTTGTTGGCATGATTCCATTATTGATACGGACTAAATTCACCATGTCTCAGTTTCTTTGGAAAAGGGGGTCTGGAGGAAATTGGTCAAGGTTTAGCGAACTCCACTCAGAAAGAGCCTCCTCAACGTAAGAAATCTTTGGCTTGTCTGCATCTTCAAGATTCAACATCATATTGACAAATTTAAATACTCCGAAAGTTGATGAAAGGAAAGCTGGTAGGAAAATGTCTTGTAGTTTTCTAATGCCAACTACACCTTGCATAACCGGGAGAGAGGCCTTGGCGTATGCAAAGGGTGACAACTTACAATTAAATAAAAATTCCATTGTCCCCTTTATAAGTTCGTCCGCTTCAATTATGAAACTCTTACGTTTCCATAATGGTGTGGTTCTCATTATGTAAGTTAATTTTGGAATGGCAAAACAGTTCCGCAACAAATAATAGGCAACATGTTGTTTATCAAGCTGCTTCAGTCTGTTGAACATCAACTTCATCTCTTCCAGTTTATCTTGGAGAATTTGGTCGCAAGATCCCTCGGTGATTGGTGCTCCTAGTAACGCCACGTCATTAACATATTTGATTCCAGGGGGAAAGTTTTTGGAATTTTTCAAGAACCAGATGATTCACTTTACCACAAACGTGTAGCTCGCATTTCGAAGAATTAATCAACAATCCGATCTTCTTGAATTGTTCAACGACGACCTCGAAATCAGAGAGAACTTTGTCTGGTTCATCGGCGATGGTTCCGTCATCCAAATAAAAAGTGATCAATTCGGAGGACAGCAGCTCAATAACGGGGTGAATCGATAAACAAAATAATAACGGTCCTGCCGGGTCTCCCTGTTGGCAACCAGAAGACGAAGGGATAGTCCAATCACTGTAGAACAGAAGTGAAGATTCGGAATAAGATTGCCAGAAGAATGGATAAAGAAGTGGAGTGCATTCTTTCACGCAGTGCAACATAGCGTCCCTGTGAACTGTGTTGAATGCATTGGCGAAATCAATTTTTAAAAGAACTTTTCCTGAACTATGATTCTGATCCAAATATGTTCTTGTAGCATGAACTGCAGCTTCACATCCACCGCTTGTTGCAAAACCTAGTTGTTTCGGTCAAAGCATATTTCCAATAGTATCTTTGACTGAGTAACATCCCAACTTAGCAGTTAAACGTCTCAGAGTATTCCCGACAGCGATGGGGCGGACACCTCCGGTTTTTTTGTTTAACGCGCATAGGTTGGCGCCGAAAAATAAGGGAAGTACTTGTTCGTTTATTTTGCCGGCAAGCGCAAAGTTGCAAAATTTGGTGAGGGATTTGATAAGACGAGAAGCTGCATCACCATTGCCATTGGATACAAGATCCTTGAGGTGCTGAGGTCTTAGTCCGTCTATTCCGCCACTGGATCCATTTGGAAAACAAGCGATAGCCTTCCTAACATCCGCTTCTGAGACGCTTAGTGTTTCATCACCGATGACTGGAGGTGTTGGGTAGTCCATTGTTTTATTGGGATTTGGGTGTTTGTCCAACAGATTCTTATAGGTGCTCTCATTTTCCGGGGCCAGTGAGTCGCTAGATGCCAAGATTTTCACAGCTCCTCGAATATCTCCTTCTGATACTTTGGATTCGACTCTTCTTGATAGCGAAGTAGTTTTTCTCCCAATGTTGCTGTAATTTTCAATAGTACCTCTTATGTTTTGCTTCACCAGTCTTGCTAGAGAACATTTTTTTTCTGATTTTTCTGGAACACAGAGACAAGAGAACGCGAAAGTTAAGAGAAGGCTCCAAGAATGCATGTCATTTGTTTTCACAACACAATCCAGAACTTCTGAGAATTTTGTCGCTGCAGCAAATCGGGCTCCTTTTGGGATCCTTTCTAAGATTTTGATTTTACGTTTCTTCTCAGATATCTGCTCAGACAACTGATGGATTGTTGAGCTATTTTCCGTAGAAGATGTAGACAGGTCTTTGTGTTTCCGTTTGATGTGTATATTAAGCCCTCGTTGGCCCTTGTAATTTTGTTTGTTTGTGTTAGAGCAATGGGGACACGGAAGAAGAGTTGCGAGGGATGTGGTATTCATGTCTTGATCATTATGTGACGCTTCATAATCGTGAAGAGACCATTTGGATTTATGTGTGTCCAGTTCTTCTACTTCTTGTGAATGAAATTCCCTCGGATTTTCCACATTCGAAGAAGGCAAATGACATAAGCTGTCATCTGGATTGCATTTTGCTGAATTTCTTTGATGATCTTGATGAATGCTGTCCCACTTTGAACAACCTGCATCTCCAATGTCTTGCGAGGATATCGAAAACTTTCTGGTCTTATTTGAACTTGTATTTGTCGGGTATTTTCTTAAAAAATACCCAGCTTCAGATTCGGTCACTGCTTGACATTTTCTGTATAAAATAAAAATTTGGTAATAATAAATATCACGTTTTCAAACTTTGTGTGCATTTTATTAAAAAAAAATGTTGACATGAAAATTTCTATACTGTCGAAAATTTGGAGGTTGTGGCGTTCAAAAAAATTGGTGACGTCATCGTAACTTGAAAACAGCCAACAAAAAAATCATACAGTATACAGGGTGATTCATGACCAATGCGACATGGTTGAATGCCAGGTAGAGGACACTGAGGCAAGTCTAAATATGTGTCAAAAATTTTTTTTTGGTCAGCGGTTACGAAGATACAGGCTGTTTCCTATGTTTGAGCTCAAATTTCAAAGAGCGATATCTTTGCAACGGTTTGATAAAATCCGACAAAATTTAGAAGAAACAGTCCTCTACTGAGGCTTTTTAAGATGGCCTATCTCCAGATTAAAAATCCAGGACCGTACTGAAAAAAAATTGTTTGCTTTTTTTGAAAGATAACCACATTTTCCGATCGATGTTCGGAAAAAAACAGCATCGGATTCGGAAAGTACAGAAAAAATGCTATAACATGAGCTTTTTAAATCGCACGGCACACTTCGACCAGTTTTACAAAAACAGATCAAAATAAGAACTTGCACACATTTTACAACTTTGAGGTACCTTTTTTTCCCTAATGTTTGTCAAAATTCATCCGAAATCATTTCTAAAGCTCCTCTGCTGCAAATGTACGAAATAGTCTATTGTATAATTGAATATCCAGAATCCAGGACCGTACTTGGGGAAACTTGTTTGTTTTTTTTTTTGACAAGAAAGCAAGCATATTATCCGATCGCTATTGGTAAAAATGACATCGTATCCGGAAAGTACATAAAAAATGCTATGAAATAGACTTCCTAAATCGTACTGCACACTTCGACTAGTTTCACAAAAACAGATTAAAAGAAGAACTTGTACTACATTTCACAATTTTGCTGTATCTTTCTTTCCTAATGTGCGTTAAAATTAATTCGGAATCATTTCTAAAGCTCTCCTGAATTCCTGAAATGACCTACTGTCAGAATTCAAAATCCAAAATCCAGGACCGTACTTGAAAAAACTGGTTTGTTCTTTTTGACGTAAAACATGTTTTCCGTTTACTTCCGGGAAAAATGACACCGGATTCAGAAAATATCTACAGGAGAAATGCCTGTAAAAGAACTTCTAAAATCGCACAGCATACTTTGACCTGTTCCACAATAATAAAACGCTTCGAAATAAAAGGCCTCAAAAGGAAAGTTTGTGAAATTTTCAATAACGTAATGGTAAAAAAAAATTCGAAACTCAAAAAACAAACAACATTCAAAATTGTTCCATTACAAGAGATTTTTCAAATGCCATCATCAGCTTCAATGCATTTTTTACCGGCATTTTCCGTGAGGTCGATATTTTCTGAATCCGATGTAATTTTTCTCGAAAGTGATCGGAAAATATGCTATTATGTGGAAAAAAAAACAAATTCTTCCAACTACGATACTGGATCCTGGATTCTCAATTCTGGCGATAGACCATCTCGTAAATTTTGAGCAGGGGAGCTTTAGAGATGATTTAGAATTAATTTTGACGAACATTAGGAAAGAAAGATAGGCAAAATTGTAAAATGTAGTACAGGTTCTTCCTTTCATCTGTTTTTGTAAAACTGGTCGAAGTGTGCCGTGCGATTTAAGAAGTCCATTTTATAACATTTTTTCTGTACTTTCTGAATCCGATGTCATTTTTCCCGAAAATAATCGAAAAATATGCTTTTACGTCAAAAAAGAACAAACAAGTTTTTCAAGTACGGTCCTGGATTCTGGATATTCAATTCTGCAATAGACTATTTCGTACATTTGCAGCAGATAAGCTTCAGAAATGATTTCGGATGAATTTTAACGAACATTAGGGAAAAAAAGGTACGGCAAAGTTGTAAAATGTGTGCAAGTTCTTATTTTGATCTGTTTTTGTAAAACTGGTCGAAGTGTGCCGTGCGATTTAAAAAGCTCATTTTATAGCATTTTTTCTGTACTTTCCGAATCCGATACTGTTTTTTTCCGAACATCGATCGGAAAATGTGGTTATCTCTCAAAAAAAAAGAAAACAATTTTTTTTCAGTACGGTCCTGGATTTTCAATCTGGAGACAGGCCATCTTGGAAAGCCTCAGTAGAGGACTGTTTCTTCTAAATTTTATCGGATTTCATCAAACCGTTGCAAAGATATCGCTCTTTGAAATTTGAGCCCAAACATAGGAAACAGCCTGTATCTTCGTAACCGCTGACAAAAAAAAAAAAAATTGACACAGATTTAGACTTGCCTCAATGTTCTTTACCTGGCAGAGAACCATGTCGCATTAGTCGTGAATCACCCTGTAGTGGGTTAGATATAAACAAAATCGACTCATCTCAGGATTTTTTCGAAAAAAAAATCATCAACGGAAATATGAATTTTGTGCAGGACTTTATCACCACACATTTTACATGAAGAATGAAAGTTGATAGTTTTGAGAGACTACGTCAAAGTTTGTCTGCCAGACAAGCCTGCCAGACAAGTCGGCAACGACTCGCAACGTCGCAACAACACTCGCAACAGTGCCTTATGCCGGAGATGAATGAGATGAGGAAAGCTGATCGCTTCCCTCTCGCTTCCCGATGATTGCTCATGTTCTTTACCCCAAGTTGACGTGTCTGGTAAGTAGGTAAATACGGAGTAATCATAAAGTTCATTAGACACAACCCTGGGTCGAACGCGCGTACGTCCCCTGCACATACCAAATTACAGTCCCTGTCAATCAAACCGTACATCGCATCACGACAAATTTAAAAGCGCCATATATGACGAGGGGAAGAGCTTTCCTAGATTTATTCTTTTTCTATGTCTCTATTTTATGAAGCGCACCGCACGTCCAATTACACCTCATAAAACAATTCCCCCAGGTGAAACGCGTGTTACACCAGATATGTTGGGACGTATCCGACTGGTATGGAGTGGCAAGTCACTCGTATGAAAGGTAAGCTGTCAATATGTAATATTAGTTTCACGTTGTGTGATGGCCCGATCAATCACCCTTGCCCCCGGCTGGGGTTGAGCGCGTGGTACATTTCGATTGTGGTATGTATTGGTTATTTCACAGAGCATTGCCCTCATTGCATGTTCTGCACAAAATCCAGAACGCCCTAACAAAATAGACTGTCGATCACTCCGCGCTGGTGGTCCATCAATTTTGTGTAAACGACATGAAATGTGCACGGCCGATTAACTTGCAATGCAATCTCAAAACAAAAAGCATTATTGAAATGACCCATCGCATCAGGCGAATCCCGAGGAGTTCCCTCATCATCTTATATCCACACGGCTGGTAATTTCCGGCAAGACACCCGAGGATAGGGTGAAAGACAGCGGGGAGGTTTTCTTAGCACTTCTCCCAGTCCTTCTTATATATGGATGGTAATCTGGCCCCTGATCATGAATATCTATTAATAATATACCCGTAATATATACGGGGTGTCCTAACCCGTCTGAAAACGTAACCAAAATTTCTCTCTCCTTCACGAGATATGTTCAATTTGTTAACTTAATTCGGGCCCAGTACAGATAACGGCCACACGCAAATCCAAACAAAGAAATAGGCAAATCACTCAGAATGGCGTGTGGAATGGTAATCTATAATAAATTCCGGATTATCCAGAAATTTTTGCGAAAAAAAAAGGAAGAACAACGCGTTAAAAAAACAGTTTAAGTTTCTAGGTGTCGTTGTATTGTTGGTTGCCTACATCACTTCAGTGGAAAATTAGAGCAGGTACGCCGCAGTGACTCATAACTTACCAACAAAACAATGTTGCGCAAGGGTCTGAGATGGGCACCGCAAAGAAGAGTAGTACGACTGCAATTCAACTGCAAAGAAACTATAAGGTGTGATCGTAATTTCCCTCTCGGTGGAGACTAATCATCGTGTGTAGAAGGCAACAGAGTTTGTTTCGTGGTTGTAGAAAGTGTTTAAAACGTAGCCGTCAAGTGTACTCGACCTCTTAACTCCAACAAAGCATCTATAGCCTATAGCCCAGGCATTTTAGGGTTTGACCCTGAAATAAATATGTCTATTTTGAAATTTCGCACAGTACTTTCGCACAGCAAAGGGCTTTTGAGCAATGTTGAACAACATACTAAAAGTTCCAGTGCGACAAGAGTGCGCATCATAGGTTTTTTGTGCTTGAGTCATGAAGGGCAACGGAAACCGCACATGTTACATTAACCATTCTACCACCATTCTAGCACCATTCTCTTCCATATGCAACTGTGGGTCGATTTAGGTACGGAAGAAGGGCCGGTCCGAAGGGAGGGTGTGGGAAGTGTAACAACCCCCCCCAGTCGCGAACATCCAGTCGGCAAAATCAAGCTCAGTCGGCGAAATCGAGATGAATTCGAATACCTATTATTCGTGAAACGATTTGAAAAAAAAGTAGGTGCCTAATAGGCCTGGGTGATTAATCGATTCACCCAGGAAAAAATCGATTCGTTTTTGTATTGAACAGTGAATCGATAAATCGAATCAATTTTTCGATTTTTAGGATTAGATGCTGTGATGCACGGACAGACGGACAGACGTAAGGACGAATCGAGGACATAAGCGCCTTCCCGTTTGGAGAAGCACGCTAAAAATTGTCTTTTGCAACTGTTCAAGATTTTTCACTTTTGCTTTTGTATTATGGTGAGTAACTGCTTAATCCAAAAAACGGAAGAGAAAATTTGCGAAAGAAATTAACTGAACTGAAATGATGGCGTTTTTTGTGAAAATCAATTTTTTCCATTTTTTTCAAGAAATACTGTGAATATGTGAAAAATTAAAAAAGACAATTATCCCTCAAAACAAGCCCTATCAGAAGTTTAAAAAAGTGTTTCTCAAAATTCCAAGCCGTTTTCGAGATATTTGGAAATATGTTATTTCTTGCGACTGTTTCTTCGTATTAGCTCCTATTTCATCAAACATATAACAGGGTTCTTTTTTCCTGAAAATATACTTCAGAATGATCAGACCGAAGATTTCTTAGAAGTTCATTGTAAATTGTAATTTTTCCAGTGGCGTAGATCATAAAAATTCAAACCGTTTCTACCCTCTCACCATACTTTCTACACCACTCGATTATTTGAAAAATACATGACATTTTGGCATTATGATGATCATCCAAGATCACTTAGCATGACACTTCATTTAAAAAGCACACAATTTTTTCGCTGATCAGATCGACTGCGAAACAATGCATCTTGTATCATCTCCTCGATCATCTCCATCATGACTGTTTTAGATAAATTATAGTTGATTGTCCCCCCAGAGTTTTTGAATAGGATGTCATAACAGGTGGCTTTTGATGATCATCTTGTCAAATAAAATACAAATATTTACAAACAAATAGGTAGGTATGTTCCTATGTTCCAAACCGCAATAATTACAAAATAGATGCGATGACATGTATGCCTTCGACGCCAGTGATAGCCACTCAACCAACTTTACTGTTGATAAAGTGCAGAATTTTCAGTTTGGGGGAACAATAAACTATTATGTATCTAAAACAGTCATGATGGAGATGATCAAGGAGGTGGTACAAAATGTAATGTCCGTTTTTATTACTATATTATCTTTGTAAAATTTACCTATTAATAAATGTTTTATACTTGAAAAAAAGTAATATTTAGCAGTTGATATGATCAGTGGAAAAATTGTGTGCTCGAGATCGTCGATCTCATCTTGTTTTCAGAAGAAGTGTCATACTAGGTGAACTTAGATGATCATGATGCCAAAATGTCATATCTTTTCTAAATAATCGAGTGGTGTAGAAAGTACGGTGGGAGGGTAGAAATGGTTCGAATTTCCACGATCTACGCCACTGGAAAAATTACAATTTACAATAAACTACTAAGAAATCTTCGGTCTGATCATTCCTAAGTATATTTCTAAGAAAAAAGAACCCTGTGATGTGTTTGATGTAATAGGAGCTAATACGAAGGAACAATTGCAAGAAATAACATTTTTCCAAATATCTTGAGAACGGCTTAGAATTTGGAGACACACTTCCAGAACTTCTGATAGGGCCTTTTTTGAGGAATAATTGCATTTTTCTATTTTTTACATATTCACAATATTTTTCGAAAAAAATTGAAAAGTTTGATTTTTACAAAAAACGTCATCATTTCATTTCAATTGATTTTTTTCACAAATTTTCTCTTCCGTTTCTTGGAATAAGCAATTACTCACCATAGTACAAAGACAAAAGTCAAAAATCTCAAATAGTTTCAAAAAGAAAAAAAAATGACGTCACAAAAAATTGAAAAATTAAAATCAAAATTTTTCTTGGCTCCCCTTCTGAAAACCTTTTAAATGCTTTTAGGAGTCCACACACCAAATTTCACACTTTTGTCACAATTAGAGCCATTTTTATGAAATTTTACTTATACCGCTAGGACTACTGCTCTTATCTACCATGGGTAACTCGTCCTCCTTGTTCCCGCGGTCAATCGTTGGTTCTGCTGAAGCGCTCAAGCACATTCTGTGATAACCTGATGATCGAACAGACAAATCCTCGAACAGACACAAGAAAAACCACCTAGATTTTGAGAAAAAATGTTATGTACAGGTGTTCACGCGAGATGGATACCCCCCGTAAAAAACTTTCCTGGAACAGTTTTTTCAGTGGTTTCTGAATATGTCAGTATATTTTTTTCATTCCATGCCACATACAGGTGTTGCAATTAAAATTTCATGACTATTTTTTAGGTGTGCTGCTGTCCCGAGCGGTTGTTTGAACGTAGAAAAGTTCAATGACATAAAGTAAATCGATGGGATAACAGCGGGGATAACGGTTTCCAGCAAAAAAAAATCTGAACTCCACTACCAATACTGTCTTGGTTTTGTTGGAAAAGATCACTACAGGTTATATTGCAAAATACTGAAAAATGTAACGCAGGCAAAACATAATCATAACACTTCGATTATTTAAATGCAAAAAACAGATGTAGACAAATGTGGACCACAAGAAAGACATGGTTTTTGATGGGGAGTTCACCCTTGAAATTTGTGACACCATCACTGAAACACCCTGTATATTTCTGCAATAATAATTGTTAAGAGATTTTGGACCGTTTCTGCAAGGCGACGCCGTAACAAATGATACGACCGCCTAATGATTCAAGTATTCGCTAAGATGTACGGCAAAGGCGCAAGATAAAATATTTTATAAAGAGCGAGGTAATAAACAAGCGAGTTTTTCTGGTGCTCATTAATCACCGGGTCCCCAGCGCGATTCTAGATTATAATTCATAATGATTTTTTAATTAAAATCTCGATAGCAGCCAGTGAAAAATGGTGTACAAGATGCGAACTGTATATGCGATACAGATACACTGGCATGCTCCGGAGTAAGAGAACGGAAGAAAGAAAACTGGAACTAAATAGGAAGTCGCTCAAAACTTCCCGCAGAACTTCATTAACAATACAACACGTGCATGGGGCGCCTACCAAATGCAATTTGCTGGATACTTTTGAGGTGGCACCACCGGTCCGTTGCTATATCACGACCCTTCATCACCAAGGGTTGTGCTTTCAGTGGAAAAATAAGACATCACAGTGGACGCGGCATATATTTTTAAAAGATAAGCCGGTGCGACATATTATATGATCCAACTTTCGTCGAAATGTGATAGAAGCGATAAGATCGCAGGACGGGCTCGCACCGGACAGGTATACACAGAAGAGATATTACAATGTAACATTTTGCATCACCGTGGAAAACTTGGAGAAAAATAAGAAATTGGGATTCAGTGGAACACGGGAGTTTAATGATAGTCATTCGGGACCGAAATGCTATAAATTAATTTCATATCGAGGAACGGCTGTCTCAATGGTAGCTGATTAGGTTTCCTGGCCAGCCAACAGTATTGAATGTCTAGTCCCTGGAGGCAGTTTCGCGCCTGCAGCTAAAGCGTCCGAAAACTGGAGGGTTAACTATAAAGGACTGGCTTCATGGAAACACATTCAGCAACGATGACCGTGTAAGCACAGAACGAACCACCCTTTTTCCAGAGCTCCCGACCCTCACCCGGCATTCCTTACGGGAATTATTCACAATCTGCATCACAAACGTAAGATGACCGTGAGTGATAAATCGACAATATCCACCTTCGCAGAAAAAATCCCATCAGACCCACATCCATGCGGACCAGTATACGATAAATCTTCCCCGGTCTGATTTTTATAAAAAGAATTAGATGATTTTGAATTTCAGCTCTCTGTACCTACGATGAACTTCTATTACCCCTACTTGGGATGAACGGTTAAAGTAGGTATAGGAAGTGAAAATTCGTCTCGGTTGAGCCCGTGTATGGGTCCGTCAAATTTCACTCTGCTCGAGATAGCGTGCGTATCTGACCAATTAGCGAAAATTGAAGCAGCTTAATTTAATTACGGTATGCTCGTGTAATTTGAGGGTTTGGTGATAAAATGGAAGCCTACAATAGACCTGTAATTGGTATGCATATTAGAATTAGCATAATTTTGTTATGTAAGCGTGGGGAATGTATGATGCAGTCTTTATATGAGCGCGCCAACTTGGAACTTGGGTAATTCAAAGGCGGCGGGCTAATTATATGAACGCCGAACACGGATTTCAGAGAAGGGCCGAAATCGGAGCCCATCATACGCGATATTTGTATTTTTAACGGACCGGACCGAGGTTTTCAAGAAACGCACAATTACTTTTGAGATAATGCCCCTTTGACAGCTATAACGCAAGATATTTAACACCAGGACCGGGCCTAAGTCTCTGGTCTCTTCAGACTCATCTGGATCTCATAAACTGACGGGATAACGGGCTGCCTACCGACCTGGATTCAAAGAACTGTCGTCAAATTTTTCGAGTTTATCACTTTGCTAATCAAAGTAATAACTATAATTATGATTCAGTCATTCGATTGCATGCGGCATAGTTTGCTTGTTTATTTAAAGTAGGCCTATTCTAAAGACGGTCGCGGTTAAAGACCACTACAACTTTTTTGCGAGTGAATGTTTTCAAAGTTGAGCACAACAATATGGAATTTCAGATATTTTCACAGACATATGTGAACATATACTTTTGGAAGACAATCAATGTGCATCTGTCAAATTTTGAATTTTGGCGTTTTCAGAGGTCACCACTCGGGTCACTATTTTGGACTTCTACAGTTTTCAGCGGATCAACTTGAGAATTTCAAGTCAACATGTATACTTTTAATAGACGCCCTCATGGCACAGGCGGTCGGGTATCCGCTTGTGGTGTGGTTAGTTTTAGGTTCGATTGCTGGGTAAGTCTGGGTGTTTTGTGTACTGTCCGAATTTGCGTTGAACAGATTTTTACGAATGTAATGTTTATCTAACAAAGCTCAAAAACTTCTATGAAGATGAATAAACCAGTGAGCAGGGCCGTCTTAAGCGGGCGTGCAACTTGTGCGTGTGGCACAAGGGCGGCCAGATTCAGGGGGCGCTTTTTCCTGTTTTTTTTTTTGCTTTTTACATTCTACCTCTGCGGCCGCTCCTGAACATTAAAAAAAATTCATTAAAAAAGCTCTACATAAAATTTGACATTTGAGAAAATGCTCATAAAAATGGGAGAAGGGGGTAGCCTTACAGTTTTTGCACGAGGGCGGCCGAATGTCTAAATAGTCCAAGCGGTACACAAAATAAAACGGCATTTTTGTATACAAGTATGAAATTTGGTACACAGATTCTGCTGACACAAAGAAACATCCGCAGAACAGGTCCGCAGTTCCTTCCTCTAGGACGCGTATTTTCCGAAATATGGAGTTTTCAAGGAAAACATTGGACCGAATTTGTGAAAAACTGAAATGCATGCATCACACTTTTTCAAAGTGACTTTCTTACACAATTTAGGTTCGCAAAACATTACCAAGTGATGCAAAATATTATAGGTCACTATTTGACCCTTTTACTGGTGGTTTTCAAAGATGGCGGTCAAAAATTTTGATTTTTTTTTGTTATCAAAAATATGGCGTGTGAGGTGTCTTTTCGTACTAATTGAGGGTCTCTGATTAAAATAAAATAGGTATTGATACTGTAGGGAGCATCTAGGACCCAGAACCTAGAACCCTCTATGGAAGCAAATTAAAACGAAGATCTAGATCTAGTAAAATGATTTTCAAATAATATGCATAATAATGGTCTCTTTTATTGACGGCCCCGTGGCGCGGCGGTTCTGTGGCTGCCTGTATTGATGAAGTCCCGGGATCGATTCTCGGTGAAAAGTTTGGGTGTTATGTTGTCCGAAATCGCACTTTTCTTGCTATTTAATTTGTGAATAAATAGGCAAAGGAGCAAACTCTCACGGTAAAAAACCGATTAGGAGAGCAACATTCATTTTTCCATTTATTTTTCCATTCATTTATTATTCATATAAATCAACCAGTTTACCAAATGAAGTGAAATCACAGCACAATACGGTGTGAATACTCGTAGATTCAATTTGAAGAAAGGGCCATCACGTCACACCTCACGCCACATTTTAAAAAACTGCCCAACTCCCAACGGCTGTGCTTTCTCAGAAATAAAATTTGATCAGTTTGTAATAATTAACATAACGAACAAATGAAAAAACAATAAGGCTGGGCTGCTTCTTGAGCCAGATTTAACCTGGGCAACAAAGTTGAACAGACCCGAATCGCTTATTCCATCTACCATCGTCTAAAAGCATCCACCCCCAGTCCTCGGCGACAGCAAAGATGGTTTCAACAGGTCACATCGTCCACAGATATGACCTGCGTAGTAGGCAGCCCTTTTGAAGCGCTTCAAAAGTACACCTTGAGTAGGTGGTATAATTATAGTTGTGACTGACTTGTCGTCACTTTAGAAAAGTACTCGCCTTGCTTCTTCTGCGGTCTTTAGGTTTTCATCTGCCCCGTACAGTCGAATGACGAAACGCTCCAATGAATCCATCAAGTCAGACTGAATCTCTAAAAGGTTTACAGAGAGGAGCTTTCCGAGGGCTTGGACGGCTGCTATGAATTTATCCTGATAATAATAATTATAATAATACACAATTGTCTTTTTATTGAATTAGGAAGAAAACAAAGGCGGAGTCTAGCTGAAGCTATTGAACTCAACCCGAAATGTAAGAAAAATAAGCAGTTGATTTCCATGCTTGAACATAATATACGCAATGCGTATCACATACTTTAGCATTATATTTGAATTATATATCTAAAACTAAACATTCCCATGCCGATCAAGCGGAGAGCTTTTTACATGATGAGAAAAATGACACCGAATCACAGCCACTTAAGTCGTGAAATCTCATTAGTGCTTTAGCTTTTTCTCGTCCTAGTTGCTTGGCGATTCTGTGAGCAGGAATATAGCGCCGTTTTGACCCAGCACCAAAAATGAACCCGAGTTCTCTTGAGCCAAGCTCTGACAACATCTGTGTCGGAAGAGGAAATGAGAACAGAAGAGACTTCACCTTGTTCGACCATGTCCCACACGTGAAGAATCAATCCGGCCATCGGCGTCTTCCATGGTGGAGCACCTAACATTGTGCATGTCTGTTCCGATGTCGTCTTGTGAAAAAACACAGATACCCTCGACGCTGGAGATAAAGTGTTGAGCTCCGGTGATTTGATCGATGAAGTTGTGGACAAGGAATCGAAATACTTAGTTTCCATTTATTTGCCGCATTGTTAAATATATCCCCAAATTTAGGTTGAAATAACCGTGTCGCTTATAAAGTTTGCCTTTATACTTCTAGCACCACGAGAATAGTTGTTAGTTGTGGAATGAATGAGTCACGCCTCTTTGGATTTCCTGGTTTGAAGATTGAAGAATCTTCAGTTAGCACAACTATAGCCAAAAGCACTGTTCAATATGTAACACTTGAATAAAGTTGTAAGTTGTGATGTTACGTGGTAAACGAACAGCTTTTTTTTTTCATTTACCTCTTCACTGTTCACCTGAGAATACACCCCAAGTGCTTTGAATTGATATTAATAATATAGGTGTTCAATTTTAGCAACAGAATTACGAACGATGCATTCATAATCCAGAATAATTCTCCATGAAGATCGACAATTTGTCTGGTTATGTAGACAGGATATTGGCTTCTAGGACCATTGGGGTGCTTCCTAGAATATTTTACCCATTTTATCCGAATTAGAGGCCCTTGATCAGTGGGAAAAGCCCACTGCACACGCTATATCTTCAGTAAGAACGAAAAAATCGAAATTTTCGTACTTGATGGACAATTTTTTATCTTGCTGTTCAAATTAATCAGTTTTAAATTTTTATTCACGCTGTATTATGTTGTGATTCCACTTTATTTGGTAAACTGGTGAAATGTACATAAAAAAAGACCATCAATAACGCATAATATTGATTGAAAATCATTTTACTAGATCTTTTGTTTAGTTTGCTTTCCTAAGGGGTTCTAGATTCTGGGTGCTGGATGCTCCCTACAGTATCAATACCTATTTTATCTGATTTAGAGACCCTTAATTAGTAGGAAAAGACACCTCACACGCCATACTTATAATAACAAAGAAAAAATCCAAATTTTTGACCGCCATCTTGAAAACCGCCGGTAAGAGGGTCAGATAGTGACCTTGAATACTTTTCATCACTTAGTTATGTTTTGTGAACCCAAATTGTGTTAGCAAGTCACTTTGAAAAGGTGTGTTGCATGCATTCCAGTTTTTCACAAATTGATCCTATGTTTTCCTTGAAAATTCCATATTTTGGAAAATACGCGTCCTAGAGAAAGGAACTGCGGACCAAAATGTTCCTTTGTGTCAATAGAATCTGTGTACCAAATTTCATGCTTGTATATAGAAATGCCGTTTTTTTCTGATAATCCTGGTGTACCGCTTGGACTAAAAGACGGCCCTGCCAGTGAGGGGAAAAACAATCATTCATTTATTTTATAGACTATCAAATTTACGTTTGGTAGGTATCGTTTATTACAAAATTTCAGGGTCTTTCCCAATAAGGAAAGGGATTCTTGATTGAACTTCGATAGCATGCACAGTAAATGAAAATGCTCCGACCAATATCAGTGCTAGAAATCAACTGAATGTTGAAAATCGACTGACAAGTTGTGAAGTCTAAGTCGACTCACTTGGGAGTACGTTTCTAAAGGAAAACAACAAAAACCCGATTTTATAAAAAACGTGTGAAAGAAATTGGTTCCCTAGAATTTCGGTGATTGAAACTTTTAGATCGATACCTGTCTCTCGAAAGCGGTGCACTCTATCGAAGTTCAACAAGAGACTCTTTCATTAACTATTTAAAATGTGGCATGCATTTAATTTGACCGATGCTTATCGATTGTGTTTCAAAAGTACATGCTGATAAATCTCGAGTGAATCGGTAGGAAACTGTGAAAGTTCAAGATAGCAGTTTCTTGAATAATGACATTTTTAAATCGATTTTTCTTGAAAGCCGTGCTTTTATCGAAATTCAACAAGATCACCTTTCCTGTGTGGAAATATTTGAATTTTCACATTGTTGTGTTCAACTTTGAGGAAAAGTAGAGTTTGTTTTCCTCCTTATCGGCGTTTTTTCACACTATAAGAATTTTGCTACATTCTTTCAAGTGTTTTCACAGCACAACACACATACCTACTGCGCCCGGGAATCGAACCCGAGCTCCCGGGTTTAAAATTTTGCCATTTTATCACGAACGGGTTCAAATTTTTTTAGGCATTTCACCTTATTTTTTCGAAAAAAGCTTGGGCAGGTCGATTTTGTTTGCCGATGATTGGGGAGACAATTCCATCCCACCCCTCTTACAAGGTTATAACAACCCCCAAAATCCTGAATGGCATCATAGGGTGAGTGACACCTCATTTGAAAGGTGTTTTTTCTCTTTTCAACGGTGTTGACATTTATGTTATTTGTTCAGAATCACATCATCCTCTTTTCCCGCTCGAGCTGTCAGTCATCCGGTTCAATTTATTTTGTTCAAAATAAGCGAAGGCAGGTCGATTTGACATCATTTTCAAGAAGTAGGTACATAGTTACATCTTCATCCCAAAAAAGGGGTGACTTTAGCGGGTTTTTTTAAATTATATTTATTTGTTTCATGATAGGAGATATTGGATTATTCCAGATTTTTTTCCAAGAAAAACAATAAGACAGTTTTACGTCGCGACGCGTCTTCCATTCAGCAAGCTTTCCAACTAAACTGCCTGACAATTGAACTGCAACACCTAAAAATTAGATGCGTTTCCAAATTTAGATAGCTCGAAAAATATTTGACGTATTCCAGAAATTCAAGCATGTGAGGAAAGATCATTTCTTTGACTATCGAGGGCTGGTATTGATAAGTTTGATTGCACAATTTGTCATATACAGGGTGCCAACGGAGAGCGTGCATATATGGGCAATCTTTCACCTTGTACAACTCGGAGATTTTTTTATCACCTGCTTTTAAAAGGTTGCTTCATTATGCCGAAACGGTTTTGGAATTTTGACGCTAACTTTTTTTTTCAAAAAATTGTGCTCAATTTTCGGAAATATGAATTTTCTGATTAAGAAAAAGAAATAGAGACATTGTTTGTTTTCAAACGGCGCCCATATTGAATTTGCTTACGGAGATTTTCATTTAAGCATCCACATCCGAGTCCACATCCCCTAGAAACTACCCCTTTTTGGGACACCGTCTCATAGAGGTCATTTCTAGGGGTAGTTTCAGGAAAGGTTTTGTACTATCATCGTAGAAAACACCATCATTTCAATCAAACGGTTAGTGAGCAAAAGTTCTTTCAACTCGTGAATAACGCATCAAGGTAAAGGCTATGCGATATTGAAGGGGTAGTTGATGGGGTAGTTTCGGGTAGATACGTGAATGAAATCATCGTAGCGGCAAACTATTGCGACAGATTTTTAAAAAATACCAACAAATGAGGTATTGCGGAAGTACTGGTTTTTTAAAGGGTATAGTTCTTTTTTTCGAGAGGGTAGCTGTTGGGATGACCTACGCAAAAAGTCATCGTGTACATAGACAAGGACAAAAGTAGAAGAGGCAAGATACATGCGCGGCTGTGTAATTTGTAGGCCGGCCATTTTGATTACATAACGGTTTTTCCTGGCGGCAATTTCAATTATGACAGGTGGGTGACAGTACTGACAGTGTACTTGATGACAGCTACGAAGTTTTAGGTTAGACTGATTTGTTGTGATCGAACTTTTCTCGGCGCCGATATTTGGTTTTGTGTAAACGATAACAATAGGATTGAATGTTGAGTGTTATTCAGTGTTCGTTTCCACGAATTCTACTTCATAACCAGATATTATATTCCTGGGATGCATTGCATAAATAATGCATTGTCGAGTGCATTGTACTTGATGAATTATTGTCAAGAAATGGAGAATGATGTCCGCAGTTTTATCTCCACTTAGAAGCTGTGAAACAGATATCGAGGCCTCTGTGTGAAGTGTTCGTTTTGCGATTTTTCCTGTGTAATAAAGTTTGATCGAACCTGATCGAACTTAGCAAATGCATCAATAAAGGGTGTCTTGTTATACCTATCAAAATTTGCAAGAACAAGCAATTGATGAACCCAGAGATGAGAAGATATCCTTTCATACGTAACGCTGAATTTAAATAATCAAATTTCACTCCGGTAACTAAATTTTGTTTTTGATTTTCCACGAGGTGATGGGCTTCGATTGTGGCTCGAGACAATTGGAATGATGGAGAAATAGCTGGGAAACGTCTTATGAGAAAGGCTCAGTGCTGCTGATTTGTTCGAGGCATTTCGAAGTAATGTAAATAATATTTTATCCACACTCCCAGGACCCGAGCCAGAACCTCGTTTCGGACAATGACATTTTGGAACACCATCATACAATTTTATCTTAAGGGAAAGTGCTCGTAAGATGCTATTTGAAAATAAGATTAGGTGCAAAATCTAGCAAAAAAACGTGAAGCGAAGAGCTGATTCAGTGTAATGTTCAACAAACACTTTCCAAACTTGTATTATTTTATCTCAAGTAAAACATTGAATATTTTTTTTGAATTTTATTCTGTAGCTCAAATTAAGCACATGTCGTGGGCCTTATGCCCATACGTCTATGGCCCATTCTCACAGTCGGTCTCCGATTTAAGCACAATCCAACTATGGCAACAATTGTTATAATTGTCCGAAGGACTTGAGAGATGCGAAGTCGGAGATCGAGCGAAGTATTGACTATGAGTATGAGGATTAGTCAAGGCCGTGAGCAGAAATTCTTGAGTTATTTGTTTCGTTTACAAAGTATAACCTACAAATTGTCTCATAACTGTCATCTGTTTTGACGTCTGTTTATGATTTTGACTCGCGCGTACTCCCCCCATTTGAATACACAATATTGCGCGGAAGTGGCGCTCCGACACGGATGTCATGCGAACTAAGAAAACGGTGACAAGTTATCATCGCGCATGCTCAGAATTCGACAATGACATTGATTTCTGTGTTTGACGTTGACGTTTTGTTCAGTTCTATCAGCAACTTGTGGAGTCTTCCGATTTAAAATGGATATTCGGCGGTCGAAAAAGTGTGTGCCACTCAGAAGACTGACTATCGCCACACCATGCTGTCGTCAATACAATACAGCACTGATTAAATGGAATATCCCCAGACAATTTCGCGGTAATTTTGAATGTCATGGTTGAAGTGTTCCATGTTTTTTTATTTCGTAATTTGGGGATGATTTTGGAATGATCCCTCACATATGTGCTTTCATGAATAAGTTGCGAGGGTTACTCCGATTTTTCTATGTAACCACTTCTACTTAAAAACGACGCATAATCCATTAAGCTTAGTTTGAGAATCACCTATTTTACAGCGTAGCATATGGAAGACTTAGAACGAATCACCTCGTTTTTTAGCGCATGCGCTTAGCAGTCACGCAATATTGTGTATTGCCGCCTTGGAAAAGCCGTTATGACCTAAAAATGGCGGACCCCATGCGATATCGGCTGAAATGGATGCGCAGTGGTTCTTCCTTCTTCTACTTTTGCCCTTGTCTATGATCGTGTAGCATCACTTTTTTAGTGGAACAGTTGAAAAAGACGTTTTTCCTGTAAAGACGTAGTATCCTTATTTCAATCCAATTATTGATGAGTACTTTTCTTAGGCCTTTTAAATGAAGCATTGCATATCTTGTTGTGAGACGGTGTCCCAAAAGGGGTAGTTCCTAGAGGATGTGGAGGCTGAAATGAAAATCTTCGTAAGCAAATTCAATATGGACGCCGTTTGAAAAGAAACAATGTCTCTATTTCTTTTTCTTAATCAGAAAGTGCATATTTCAGAAGATTGAGCACAATTTTTTGAAAAAAAAAAGTTAGGGTCAAAATTCCAAAACCGTTTCGGTATAATGATACAACCTTTCAAAAGCAGGTGATAGAAAAAATCTCGGACTTTTTTTCCGAAAGTTGTACAAGGTGAAAGATTGCCCATATCTGCACGCTCTCCGTTGGCACCCTGTACATGACAAATTGTGCAATAAAACTTATCATCAATACCAGCAATCGATAGTCAAAGAAATGATCTTTCCTAAGTATGGCTGAATTTCTGGAATCCGTCAAATATTTTTTGAGCTATCTAAATTTGAGAAAGCACCTAATTTTTAGGTAATGCAGTTCAATAATTGTCAAGCAGTTTAGATCAAGGATATCAAATTTTTCTGGCCCGGGCTGGGAACTGAATCATCTGCGGTTCAGTCAAACCCGCCGGCACCGAGCACAGCAGAATGACGCAAGAAACGTTACAATTCCTCTACAAGCTACTCTTGCGGCATACTAAATTTTCTAAGAAACGGATAACTTGAAAAAATAATCAACGTTTGCTCGTAACGGATCATAATTTTTGTGCCGATCCGGTCCATATCGCCAGACATCAGGTAACGCGCGAGGGTTGTGCGGGTCTCCTGGTAAAGGCTCATCTTCTGTTTGGTGGCAAGCCGTTTGGTGTACCGGCGAACCCCGCTTGTCGCCATATATCTCTTACGCCGTTACTTTCTCATTTTAACGACTGATCCTTATCGACTATTTGCCCATTTAAATGAAAACATAACTCCTGTCCCTCAGATCTTCATATATAATAAACTACTTGATATTAAATTGTTCCTATTCTGCGATTTAACCTTCCGATAAAAACTTTGGCAATTCAATTGCTGAGTGGGATACGAAGGGAGGGGACGGGGACGGGGGCAGGGGTTCCACAACCCTTATCATAAGTCGGCGTACACAAATATACGCAATATAATAATAAATTATATCGTCTCCGCGAATGCACCTGATTGAGTGACGAATAAGATTTTCATTCCCCAATTTTCTCAAGTGGCGCTGTTCCCTCTTCTCTATTCTCATTAAACGGTTATAATTACATTTGTCTTTCCAATTACGCGAGACACCGAAACAGGGAGACTTAGGGAGAGTCACTTTTAAAAACATAAGTTGATCAATTTCTCGTTTTCTTCATCATTACACCAACAGCTTTCTTCGCTCCCTAATCGTAATCTAATTAAGTATATTATACGCGCCTCCTCTATTCCATCAGTTATTACGTATATATTTGATATAATACCTCTGCCAAAGTAGTTTCCACTCATAACGTTTCGATATATCGTGTGTCTTCCCAACGAAAAACTCCATCGAGGTCATCGAACAATTCGAACGGGCCCATAAGTGCGGTTACCATAGCAACGACGGATACCAACCAATCAGACCGCTGTATTTGGCGAGTTACGCCGTCCTAAACTTTGCGCCGAGCTTTGCGCCTGAAATTTGGTATCGAGCCTTGGTCAGTTTTTAGTTTTTACGTTCGGATTATGGAGCGGTGGTGGCCGAGTGGTATAGGTGATGGCAAGCCAAGCCATTCGCGCTACCCTGTGTGAGTTTGAACCCCGCTACATCCATGGATATTTTGTGCTGTTCTCGAAGTTGCATGATAGAGCAGCCTATAGCTGAATATCGCCTTGTAAAATAAGACAATTGAATTGAAATTAGTTAAACTCATTGTTGCAAATAATTTGCAACAACATCACCTGGATCTGGGAATCTTTGAAACTTTTTATCGTTAGACGCACTCTCAGTTGCCTAAAATTGGGAGAAATTTCGCAGCCCTCCAAGAGTTCTTTGAAATAGGGAAAACATTTTCGTTTTCAAGAGTGCAAAGACGAATATTGGTCTTTTTTTTATGCTGAAATTAACTGCAAACATGAAAAGCTTGTGGTGTGGTGGTCGGCGCGGTCGACTACCATTCCAGGGGTCATGGGTTCGAGTCCCACTGTGGTCACCAAAACAAGCTCTTTGATATAGTTGGAATGATTGCTAAATGCAAGACACGCGTTTGGCGCATCGCATAGCGTGCGTCGCATAGCACGTAAAATACGAACGATGGTGCCGACCCCATGCGATGTTGGTGGTCGTTAAAAATCTCTACTCTGTGTTGGAACACACAGGGGTTCGGAAAAATTTCCAGTACAGTGGAGGAAAGCATTCACTGGCATCGGTGTTAGGCCTCGTTGCGGAAATAGACCGACGTTAAATAAACGAATTTAAAAAAAAACTGCAAAGATCAAAAGAAATCTTACGAGTTACGAATGTTGAACGTTTGTAAACTGTGGAGGGTTTTAACTGGGTTCAAGTCCATGATGGCCAAAAAAATACGTATGAAGATGATTTCAGCATAATCTCCAATATTTTTGTGATCATTTCTGTCTGAACAGAACAAGTTAACCTGTTCGAACTTATTTTCTTCTTTACACACCAGATTCGGATTTGGGAGATTGAACTTAGTGTACCAATTTGGTCGTGACCGGTTCTACAGGGTTTTAGGTACCTACTGATTATTACAAACTTTGAGGGATGATTCCTCATCAAAAATTAGACTGAAAGAAAATAAAACTCATGGTCCTAGAATCCTAGAAAGATAGGTATAGATAAGATAAGGGTGTTGAAGTTGACTTTTTATTAATATTCTTTAACCGTAACTTTCGAACCGTTGCGTTGGACCGATTATAATAAAATTTGAAACAAAGTTCACCTAAATAAGTCTTCATCGAACAATAATACCGTGATTCATCAAAAATTATCAGGGCGGTAGACAATGACGAGGGGGGGGGGTGTCCCCTTTTTATCCCCTTACTTTACCTTCCCTGATTATCTTTCCAAATTATTAATATTTTTCTATTCTACGTATAATTTAAAAGAAAAAGATACTCTTGAAAAGTTTTGATTAGTTAGGGTGGGCCGCTGCTATAGGTGTGTTTTTTTTGTTTTCATAATACGGACTTCTAATAGCGCGGAAAAGTTGCAGTTTCATATGCTTTTCAAATATCTAGAAGCTTTTTGTCCCAACTTTTCGTCTTCAGCCTCCGCAAGACGTGTCTTTCAGAAATATCTCAACATTCAGTTTTTGCAAGATAACGAATAAAGTTATGGAGAAAACTGTTGAAATACTCTAGTGAAAAAATAGATAAAACTCTTTATTCGACAGAAATTGAGTGATAAGACTTCAATTATCAATATTTCATCAATATTTTTTGTTTTAGGTCACTCTGGGTCAAAAAATTTCTGACTTACCAATATGGGCATCAGTTTCCTAGACTTATTCTTGCTGTAAATAGAGCCATATCTTGATTCAGCTTCACAAACTGCTAATGCTGCTTCTAAAACTGTGTTCACAAATCGCTCTACTGATTGAGTATAACAGGGAAAACGTGGAAATTCTAATTAAGGAATTATATCGTTAACATTCAGTAATTCTTCTAGTTCATTATCCGACATACGGGGTGGTTTTTTGAAAAGGACTCACCTCCAATTTCTCGCTGCACAATTTTTTTCTGAGAAAAAGCTGACACCAGTCGATTTTCTTTTTGAGAGGGACATCTAGGACACGTATTGCCAAATTCTTATCTTCAATCCCTTTGCCCCCACCCCCTACCCTAATTTGAAATTTCAAATTGCATTACCTATCCTGTGATACACCAAATTGAAGGCAATAACATTGTTTCCGTTAAACATACTCTAAAATCTTTAAACAACCCTCTCAACCCTTTTAAAAATTCTTCCATTGTTGATTGAAGGGATGTTTTTCTGTTAGCTGCAGATTCTTGAGAAATAGATTTCTGAGCAAAAACAGGGCGATTTTTAATTCGAGGGGAACATCTGAGACATGTGTTGCCAAATTTTTATCATCATTGCATTCTCTTCCCAATTAAGACAATTTTTGAAAAGGATTAGAGGGTGATTTAGGCAATTTGAAATTATTTTTGCATATAGGAAGTTTTCATACTTTCAATTTGATGTATCACAAGGTAGATAATTTATTGCTATTAGAATTAAAGTAGGCTAGGATGGGGCCGAAAGGGTTGAAAATAAAACTGTGACAACATGCCACACTCGAAATAAGAACCGACCTGTTTTCGTTCAAAAATATTTTTTCCAAGAATCAGGATAGTTGATAGGATCGAGAAAAGCTTTCCTTTGGTTAAGGATGAGAGAATTTTTGCAAGGGTTGGGAGGTGACTTGAAAAATTTAAAATTTGTTTGTCAGAAAGAGAATTCTATTATCTTCAGTTTGATGCGTCACAAGTTAGGTAATGCTATTTGACATTTTAAAGTTTTTTTTTCACTTGGGTCGTCTCTTTCAACAATTTCAATAACGTTTTGATTGATGTATGATATTATTTCATCATAGCTAAAACTCTTGTATGAGAAACAGTTGAAATTGAAAATTTCGCCCAAAGTTGCTCAATTTTCAATGTGACTATTTCTGCAACTTCAAGGCAACTGGGCTTTTTCGGTGAATTCAATTTCATTTGTTTTTTTTTGTGATTGAAAAAACAATACTGGAACACGGTTTTTTTTTGCGCCTGACTGTTTAATTCCATATTTTTTTATTGTAAATATATTTTTAAACATTTTCTGGCCTAATAAAAATTTGCGATTTTTTTCCAAATATAGAAAATTCAACGTCATTGCGGACCCTGAAGTGATGTTTTTTTTTTCAAAAACGCTGTAACGATTTCTTTTTGTAATCTGATTATGCATCTTTTCCGCACTATTAGAATAAAAAAGTCGGAAATATGATTTTTCGGCCCACCCTGTTAGAGATATTGTTTTCGAGATATTATTTAGGTTTAAGCAGGGCCGGGCCTAGCAGGCGTGCAGTGCGTGCCTGCACGCAGGCGGTAAGTCATAGGGGCGGCAATATACAGGGTGGAAACTTTAGCCTGTTCAAATTCAGTAATTGAATAACCAAAAATATTTCGCCAAAAACCTCGGACAGGTCGATTTTTAAGTTTAAAATGCCACATTTTGATACCGTCTACGTGACCTTGACAATGCCAGGGACAGAAGGGGTCTAAAAAATGCCATTTCTATCTTCGTTAGATTCTCTATCTAATCTAGAAAAGCAATTGAAATCCTGTCAATCAACTGAAAAAAAAATGTCGGCGTTCAAAAGGTCTTCGTTCCTGTCAAAAAGGTGGCATTTTCTTGAAATCTGAAGCAAAAGTACAACCTGTTGAGCCATCTTAGCTATTAACACACTGATAATGTGACCTATTGACCTTGACAACACCAATGGCGGCGAAAGGGGAAGAGAATGACACCTATTTGATAGGAACCGTGACACTGACTTTTGAACGCCGCCATTTTTTTTTTTGTTGAGCAGGATCTTAATTATTTTTTCTTAGGTTAGATAGAGAATCGAATAAAGATATAGATCAAAGAAAGATGCTTTTTTTTGACCTGCCATTGTATTTAGAAAAAATGGGCTCCTGCACCTTGCGCCGCCCCTGGCATTGTCATGGTCGCGTAACTAATACCAAAATGTGGTATTTTGAATTTAAAAATCGACCAGTCCAAGGTTTTTGGTAAAATGTTTTTAGTTATTGAATTACTGAATATAAACAGGTTTAAGTTTCCACCTTGTATAATGAAGTTGAATTTCAAAAGATTCTTTTCATTCCCGTATTTAGGGGGGGTCCCCACTGCCTGTGAGGGAAGCGGCAATTTTTTGCTGGCACGCAGGCGGCAAATAGGCCAGGCCCGGCCCTGGGTTTAAGCTTTGGAAACATGTCAAAAGGCGGAATTCATGATCACAGTTTACTTTTTCCGGATTTCAAACATTTGTAACTCAGGAACGTTCAGACAAAATCAGCAATTAGACATAAGCTGGTTCACTTGATTTAAACCGATAGACTGGAACTGGAAGAAGCGAAACTTGAATTACTTTTTTCTCGGTCGATTTTTTTTTTCATTTGTGTTTTAGCTGCACAGTTGCTAATTTTATCTATTTAATGAGAGGTCCATACCAATAAAATCGTATTTTGTGATTCTTGTATACGACTGAAAATTCTTTTTTCTCGATGCTGTGCAAAATTACATTGACTGCATTAAGGAGAATGAAGGGGTTGAAAATATGAAAATGGACATCCAGAGAATTGAAGGAAAAAAGGGTGGGATTAAAAAAATCAGAAATATTTATTTCAGAAAAAGAATTTGATTCTTTTCAATTTCATGTGTCACAAAGTAGGTGGTGTCATTGAAATTTTCAAGTCGGAGTGGATAGGGGCGAAGGGGTTGAAGATAGAAATCCGCCAAAGTATATTTCAGATGTCCCCCTCGACACAAAAATCGACCTGTTTCTGCTTGATGAAATTGGTATCGGGTAGTGAATACAAAGAACGGAAGCTCTAACCTTCTGCTTTGTGGGTCAAATCCTTCAATGGGATGTAGAGCGTAGCGCCACACTATTATTATTATTATTATTATTATTATCGGAAGTTGTTACGAGTGGATAGTATTCAAATGATCACCCGGTATACTACCTAGATACATTATTTGTACGATTACGGATACGCCTTTATCCCAATGTCGAAGAAATTGAAATCGAGATCTATCTGGAGGCCGAGATAGCCGTATCCGTATCATTCTTGTGATTTTTGCTTCGATGGTGTACAGATATCATAATTATTATGAACGAGATTATGCACTATACTATGCTAGTAAACATCCGCAAATCTAACCATATCAACTCTGGACCTGTACATAAATTTCGGAAGCTTTTCTATCCCTACAAATAATAATCGTTGGTTCATGCGATTAGGATTTGAGAATGTAGGTAGGTACGTATGTAGGTATATGGTCCCCTGAGCCGATTATTCTGAACGCATGCACATTTTCCCAAATACATTTTTACAGTACATATTTCCTGTCGTATGTTCGTTAAATTTTATTGTTACAGATTAGGTAATTCTGTATGCAAATACAATGTTCTCTTCGTGTGTCGTCCCTCTGCTGGTTGGTTTAATAATGCGGAAACATTTCTGAGCGAGTGCTCGACTGCTCACACGGGCGTATACCTACGCATGTCAAAAAATTTAATTTTGCTCAACTTTTGGACTCACGTACTTGTATACACAAAGTTTTAATTTGTGTCTGTGTGTGTGTGTTAGAGTATAAATACCGTGATTGTATCGGTGCCGTGTGTGGGGTGGTTAAATAAGCAAATGAACCCTAATCGCGACATAATTATGTTGTAAAGGGAGCACACGCATCATAAAGTATGTGTAGTTGAGTTGCCCGACACCTTTTATTAAATGATTTGCATTTTAGTACGATACATGGAGAACTAGCGAGATTGCGGCAGTTATACGTCGTGTTTTGTAGATTTAAATTATCTCGGGGACCCGTAAGTGTGTAGTACAGCGGCTGAGATAGGGTCGGGATTATACAATCATAATATGCATCCGTACTAATGCAAGCAAGTGTAATTTAGACAGAACGATCGCTACCTATAATACCTATCTACGATATTCAACCCATACTTTTGTTGAGTCCAGGTCCTGTCAAGCCTGTAAATCGTTGGTGATTCGAAAATACACGTATCTACAAAAAAAAAATGAATGTGAGGCTCTGACTTCAATTATCTAAAATTAACAATTGGATAGCTTTTTTTACAAAAAGTGCTGAAAATATTGGTCATTTCTTTCTCTTTTCGTATGCACATGAAAGCCTGTTGTCTGATTTAGAGTTTTTTTTTTCATTTTACGCAGATTTATTGCTGTTGAGTGAAATTTACTCAAAATCAGATACGTGTATTTGCCGAATCGTCAACGAAATAATACATGAATAACTTTTGCTTTTACCTCGCACACATAAATTTTTACTCAACATATTACATTTTGTTTTGTTTACCCTACCTACATGAGCGTTCTGTTCGATTGAAATATCTATGCATAAATGCAAAACCTTGGGCATAATTCGACGAGTCGTCATTCATCTCGAACGCCAAGGTAGTAATTTAGCAAATCCCTCGTAAATAGTTTTAGGGCCATTTCACGCACTGCAGCAATCAAAATCGCAGAACCGAAGAACGGGAAAACTGTATCCTATTGTGTCTGCTCGAATGAATACGTAATGCAATTCACATTTGTTTTTGTCGCCCCCCATTTCTTCTTCAATATTAGGGTCGTGCTTATTCGCATTATCTCACCAAATTACATTTTAAAAGATGTCTCGACATATGTTTTTGATAAAGGAATATATCTTAGTGTGGGTATAGATGATATATACTTGCAAGATCGGTGCGGGTGCGGTGGGTGAATTCGGCTTCTGATAGATTGCAATATATTCGTTTCAATTAGATCGCGGAGATTGCGCCTTCATATATGGAGAGGCATCTCTCTCAGATTTCGCAGGCATTTATCGACAACGCTGCACAAAATTACTTGCCGGCATAGCATCCCCGGAAAATTAAACAATGAACACACACGCACACGCACCACACATACTGGGCGGAAAAGGTGGAAAAGGCGGCCCGGAAAAAAGGATACAATAGGTATGTTCCAACAACAGTCAAAACCAGTTCTAGAACCGTTCCAAACATGCGTTCAAATGATTTTCAATTTCAGTCCGTACAATAATAGTTCATTTGAACGCATGATGCTTTGAACGGTTCTGGAACTGGTTTTGACTGTTGTTGGACCTAAGAAGTCCGCCGACTGATGTTGGGCTGATGTACGAGCAACTGCACAAAACTTATCTTCGTCTGGAAGACACGACGAGAATATTTATACAGCACCGGAGGGTTTGCGATTAACTACTATCACTATTCCTCCGATGATAATAAAAATGAATTAACAAAAGTCTAGATATTAATGTCGCACTCTTATAATGAATTTGTTTCCCCGGCTACACCACCCCAGAGACCAAGCTCATGCAGCACAGAACTTTCCTGCGCAAAAATATGACGACCCTGCTCGTTAGTTAGTACGGATATTCGCAGGAGGTAACGCAAGGTCACTGTGACTAGGGACCCCTGTCTCCGCAGAGCTTTTGACTGGACAGTTCTAAGCTATTTTCTCTCTTGTTGATGATATCAGGCAGAGCCACATATTGGGTTCTGTTCTTAATTAGAACGCTCGACAGGGGCTCTGAATTGAGGTTCTTATTCCAATGAAAAAAAAAAGACATTTAGATAAAATATTGAGTACATAGACTGAAACAAGTGAAATTGCTCAAATTTAAAGCAAAAACTACTGAAATAATATAGGTATATGAAAAATATAAATACCCTGCTGGATCCTGACCCAAGCACTACACTATTTCGAGTTTTATTTCAGAAAATATCAATTTTTTGTATGCTTCAGTTGCCACCAAACTGTCTTCCAGATAATTCACTTCCCCAATCCCGGAACAAGATAACTTTTTACAGCAACAGATTTTGAATTTGTTCAAAATTTTGAGAGCTTGAGATATCAAAAAAAATTTGAAAGAATTAAATTTTAGCTCATTTTCGTAGGATATTCGCTATCAGCGGCGCTTGGGAGTCCGTCCGTCCATCCGTCTTGTAGTTGGATTCCTCCTAAACGAAAAGTCGTAGGGGGATCGGGTCTCTTGCGAACTAATGCTGATTGTCTGCGGATTAGAATAGGCACAAAAAAATATACACACCCTAACTGTCTAAGAGATCACCCCAAAATTTTGTCTCCGTTAAAATGACAATTTCTCGAGAAAACTTTAACCGATTTTGGGAATTTTTATGGTATTCGATAAAGTAATTAATCCTTTGCCGGAGCGGTCATGGCCGAGTGGTATAGGTGATGGCAAGCTGATCCACTCGCGCTGCGCTGTGCGGGTTCGAATCCCGCTACATCCATGGATATTTTGCTCTGTCCCCGAGGTTGCATGGTAGAGCAGGATAGCTGAATGTCGCCTCGTTGAATAAGTCAATTAAAAAAAAAAGTAATCCTTCTCCTACAAAGTAACACCTTAGATCACCCGATTGTCGACCTTCTGTAAGATATCCAGGGTGACAATGAAAAGAGCGCAAAAATGACCTGGCTTCAGCAAGGTCCCGTTTTGAGAAAACAAGTCGCAGAATTTCCGAGGCGACATTTTCGGAAAGCGTAAATCAATATCCGAAACGGTTTTGGACTTTTGATCATTAGATCGTATTTTGTTTTTTCAAAGAGTTATTGATTTTTCTGTGATTTTTCGATTTTTTGGTGCAGACTCTGCCAGCGGTCTTGCTAACCCTTGAAATTGGACAGGAGCGTACACGATAGCTCTGTCAAATGTATCATGAAACAATTTAATCCCATCGACACTTAGAAGTGGTAAGGACCTGCACCTCTTTTGGGACTGTGGCAAATCAAAGCATGCTGAGATATTGCACTACGTGTTAAATAGCCCGGGGTGGTTCAAAATGAACCAGTGGCAAGTTTCCGTTGCATTACGATTGCTATAGTAACCAATTTTTCGCATCATAAATGCTTCCTTACAGCCTAATTTTCGATCCATAAATCACAAAAAAATCTGTAACTTTTTGAAAAAACAAAATACGATCAAAAGTTCAAAACTGTTTCGGGATATTGATGTACGCTTTCCAAAAATGTTGCCTAAAAAATTCTGCGACTTGTTTTCTCAAATGGGATCTTACGCTGAAGTCAAGTCATTCTTGCGCCCCTTTCAATGTCACCCTGTATACAATCTATAACGTCAACAAAAGGGTGACCTAAGGTGGTACCTTGTAGTCAAAAGATTACTTTATCGAGCATTACAAAAATTTCCAAAATCGGCCCAAGTTTTCTTGAGAGATCGTAATTTTAGCCGAAACAAAACTTCGGGGTGATCCCTAGACCAATTGGGTGTGTATACTTGTTTGGCCGCGCGATTGCAAAAAAAAAGAATGTTGAGAAAGTCGGTATCTGACGCTACAATGTGAACTTCTACATCGAGGAATCTTGCGAACCGTTCTAGACACATGCATACATTCAGCGAACGAAATATGCAAAAAGTATGGAGACAGTGGCTTAGCTATCAATGAGCAAAGCGAGGCAGTGCCTCAGGGCCCCAGAGCTCAAGGGGGCCCTCCAGGGTCGATAAATTCAATTTTTGTTATTTTTACCTACATATTTTATCAACGTTTTCAAGTTTGTTCGATTTGGAAACTTTTATTTCTATTACTGATATCAATATTATCATCATTATTATTATCAGGTGAGTTTGGGGGACTAGGAGGACATGTTTGGGCGTGACCTCCCTTAAATCCTTTTTTTTTTTTTGGGACGGGGGGACTCGAAACAGTTTGCCTCAGGGCCCTTGAACACCTAGCTAAGCCACTATATGGGGAATTTTTTTGTGAAAGAATCATCTTGATTCCTTCATTGCTATGGAAGATACAATTTTTATAAGAATCGGGTCCGCCCCGCAATTAAAACTAAATGAAATTCAACATTCTGACCAGCATCATATACTTCGTCAATAAACTAAAAACAGCGCACAAATAAGCCGAACTTGATATTGAACCGATTTTTGTGATTTTACTTGCGAAAATAATAGAAAATCATTACATACATATACGCTGCAGACAGATAGACAGACAGACAGACAGATAGACAGACAGACAGACAGACACTCAAATCAGTTAGCATGGCAATTTTTGCGAAACATGATTTGAAGCTCGTTGATTTTTAACGCATTTTAGAAGACATTTCTCTATTGTGGCCCGTTTGCTTGTCAGTCGTCGCACCATTTGATCAGATTTTTACCAGCGAATTCACCTGTATGATCAGGTGAACCAGGTAGGTGAGGGTTTTACTCAAGGGTTGCTACGCCACTGGCTTCTACAGTAAGGAAAAAGGGTGATTATTTCAACCATTCAAAAATTTTAAAGACACGAATATCCGAAATAAGACCTTTTCGATATAGGAATTCCGAATTAGCGGGGAATAGCTTCAAAAATTGTATCCAAAAAATTTAAGTTTTCGATCATTTTTTGAAGAGATCCTCAAGTGCTCTGGCTTTATTTGCTTCGCTGATTGTATATATAAATTTGCAACAAAAAAGCAACAAATAGCCTCCGCCACTATGTCTGACGAGACTTAAAAAATCTCTTGCGGCACCCAATACTCTACCGACTAGTATCCAGGAACCTATATTGTTCAAGAAGCCTTTTCGGGTGGAAAGTTTGTATTTCAAAACAAGATTTAAAAAAAATAAAGCATTTTTATAATGGAACCAAAAATTAAAAAAAAAAATGAACGTCAATTTGACTTTTACGGGAAGACTTCGAAATCTTTTCTACATTATGTACTCCATTGTAAAAATCGTCAAGCACTTAAATGTAGGCTTCACTTCAAAGTCCGCTTGGCGTGAATTAAAATAGGCCCATTACATGCAGAATGTTATATTCTACATTTTCCGAAGGAAATCGCAATGGCATGCGACTTGTCGTTTGGACACCCTTTGACCTTGTCGAAACCTTCTCGCCAAACGCACGTCTGTTCCGCTGCTCCTGGTCAAGTGCAGATCGGAAAAAAAATTCGCAGCCACAGAACGAACAAGTAGCAAAGTTCTCACGGGGGTGAGTCTCATGAGCGCATGAGAGGGGGTACGATGGGGGGGGGGGGGATTCAAACTTTTCGATTTTTGGAGTACCTGATTGAGCGCCCTATATAATTATTACGAAGCAACTGTACCAAAAATGGCCCATGACAAGTTGTAGTTTATTACGTGAGTAATAGTAATAGTAATAGTAATTTATTTGAATTTAAAAAATTAACATTTGAATTCTGGAGAAAATTCAGCACAAGCTGTTCTTCCACCTTTCCTGATCAACAAGCGATAACAATAATAAAAGTATTTACACCAAAGACACAATACAGAAGTATTTCACAACCACAAATATCACATTTCAGTAAGTCAAAAGAACTAAAAACATCAGAATAGGTAACGATAAATGGAAAATCTGAAACCCTTCATAAACTATTCCTTTGTTCAAGTGAAGCATTATTCTTCAATTGTTTTTTAAGAATTTGTACTGAAGAGGCCTCCGCAAACAACTTCAAATTTTTATTTACAAAAGTAGGTGCCCAGTATTCAAATGAGCCCTTAACTGCATTAGTTTTATGTTTCGGAATGTGGAAGGCGTCAGCAAAACGGATGTTTACAGAATGTACATCTTGTCGCTGCAGCAACAAATTATGCAGTGTTTCTGGTTCACACGTCTTTAGCACATTGTATATACTGCAGCCATACTGTATCTCAAACCTTGCGTTCATCTTCAGAATACAGTTTGCGTTATAGATAGGTGTAACATATGTTCTCTATATCTAACATCAAAGGCGAAACGAAGACATTTATTTTGGAATTTCTGGATTTTGTTTTTATACTCTGCAGTCAGAAAGGTATAATACGCACTACTGCAATAATTAAATGGGGACAACAACAAGGCGTCTGCTAGTTTCCACCTCACATCCTGGTCCAAGTATTTTTTAAATTGGTAGACAGATTTCAATTTAAAATTTGCATTACGTAATAAATTATTGACATGTTTGTGAAAACATAGATTTGAATCCAGGACTACTCCCAGATTTCTGGCATGATCTTTGAAATCTATCACAGAATTGCTTATGATAATATCACAATCTTTGCTTATCATTGCACGATCACGAGCATTTTTAGATCCTATGCACATCACTACCGATTTAGCGGGATTGAGCAACAGACCACTAGCACTGGACCACGCACTCACTTCAGTAGCGGCCTTAGGGTAGGGCGAGACGGGCGATCGCTCGGGGCGCAAGCTCATAGGGGCGGAAAAATCGCAGTTCAAATCCAAAAAAATTATAATTTATGCAAGCAAAACACGACTTGCCAGCGGCGATCACCGAATCTGCTTCTGTAAAAGCACACAAAGCTCCATTATTGCAAGAGAAATACTTCAGTTTTGCTCGCTTCGCTCGCGGACCCAACATAGGGGCGGCGATTTTGAATTCTTGCCCGGGGCGCCAAAATTGCTAAGGCCGGCACTGACTCACTTTCTCCAGATCGATGTTAATTGAAGCTATAGTTTCATTCACAGCCCCTGGGCGGCATGAACGGTACAGCTGCGTGTCGTCAGCGAAGAACTGGATTGATGTGCCGCTCCCGGACAACTGGGCTTAAAGGTCAGCAGTGAAGATGGCAAAAAGCAGTGGCCCTAGCACGCTGCCCTGGGGAACTCCTCGTCTTATAGTTTTTTCTTGTGATGTTTTACTTCCAATCCGCACAACCTGGGTTCGGTTATTGAAGTAGTCCTCAAACCACCGGAGCGCCGCTCCATCCAAACCATAGTGGCGCAACTTTGCCATCAGAAGACTGTGGTCTATAGTGTCGAAGGCGTTGGAATAATCCAAGAGCACCAGAAGTGTCACCCATGAATCATCGGCAGCCCTTACCATGTCGTTGATGACTCTAAGCAGCAGCGTGTTTGTACTGTGATTTTTTCGGAAGCCAAATTGATTTGATGGTAATATGGTTTCACTCACATATTCGAACAGCTGGTTGTGGACAATCTACTCAAGAATCTTCGACGAAGTTGGAAGAATACTTATTGGTCTTAAATCCGACGGCAACTCAGGTGTTGTTTTTTTAGCAAGAGGTGTAATTATAGATTTTTTCCATGCAGTAGAGACTTCACCATGAATCAGTGAAGCATTAATAATGTGAGTATACCACGTGCAGGCAGTGGGGAATTGTCAGCTGGATCATCTTTAGGTTTATTCCATCCATCCCCATGGCATTTGTTTTAAGTGTCTTGATAGTCTTCAGCACTTCTGCGTCGTCAACTTTTGTGAAACTGAATGTGCGCTGTTCATCCGCCTTGGTATATTTGAAGAAATTCAACTTCTCCGTACAAACATCTTGTATCTCCGCTGCATTGATGAAAAAGCTGTTCACAGTATCGGCTTCGAAACGGTCAGCAGATGGCAAGTCCTTGGACTCCTTTCTGTGAATATTCATCTTCTTCAGGTTTTTCGGTTTTTCCATAACTTTCGACTATTTTTCTTGTTAGCATTAATTTGATGTTGGAGATACGCTGCTTTTTCCGTTTCAATTGCAGATTTAAGGTAATTTCTAAGCTCTTTATAGTGAGCAAAGTGGCGCTCTGTTTTTGTCCTGAGAAATTTCTTTCGTGCCTTTTTCTTCAATTTAGTCATTTCTAGGATTGTGTCAGTTATATAGGGTGGGCGTTTCTTCGTTATTCGTACGGTTTTGAGTGGAGCATGCATATCAAACAAGGCCATGATGGCATTGTTAAAGTACGATAGCTTCTCATCAAGCGTAGTCATATGGTATATACAATTCCAGTTGATCAGCGCTGCATCCCGGGCAAAAGCAGCGGGATCAAAGTGCTTGAAATTCCTGCTGGTGACAGTCCTTGGCTCTTCCCTTTCTGTGTTGATGTCAATCGAGCATTCTGTGAGCATGTGGTCATTCATTCCAAGAAGATCGAGGGTCCTACAAGAATGAAAATTAAGGTATTTGTCTACGCATATGACGTCAATTAATGTTTGAGTATTGAGAGTTATTCTTGTGGGTTCATTCACCACCTGTTGTAAACCATATATGTCAAGGATACGCAGCAAGGACGTTCTACGGCGACCCTCTTTCAACATGTCTATGTTAAGATCACCAACCATGATCAACCTGTCTGCAGCCAAGTTTATCTGACCAATGGCGTTCTCTAGGCTCTCCATCTCATCAGACCCCAAATTAGGTGGGCGATAAACAACACCAAACGCATATTTTCTTTTCTTTATAGTGAGGGTTATCCACAGCTGCTCCAGTTCTGCTCCACCACAGCTGCCCCCATCCACCTCGTTAACGATGAACCTTAGACTTTTTCGTATATACCAACATACGCCACCACCTCTTGATAATCTGTCTTTTCGTACAAGTGTATATCCGTCAATGTCATACAGAACATTAGGAATTTCAGTGGATAGCCAGGTTTCAGTCACTGCAACCAGATGATGATCGTTGCTTAAAACAAAATTAGTGAAGTCGTGGAAACATGTATTGACAGATCTTATATTTACATGGCATATTTTGAAGCTGTTATTTTTCTGAATTTGGTCTTCGGGCTCGAAAAAACCAAAACCTCTCATCAGCAGGTTTTTAGGCCACATGTTAGGTTGAGACATGACTTGAAGTATATCCATATTCATTCCAATTTTGAAGGACTTATTTTTACTTAGATTACCAGGACTCTCGGGTATTTCTTCCACTACAAAAACGTCTCCTGGACGTCGTTTCTTCAAGTAATCTTCTATGTTCTGCACAGTAGTTTGACTCGCCGCCCGACCCACATACAACCATCCCATTCTCTTCGCAGCTCTGAAAGATTCACCAGTGTCAACCTCAGCCGATCCAGTAATTACCTCTCTCTGGCGGCCTCCTCGAGACTTTCGGTTATCAGCCGCCGCACCCCCAGCCGTTCGTGCAGCGTCACGTAGAACACGACGCTGTCCACGTGACACAGCAGCGGTCCACTCACCGCCATCATAATTACGACCTCCACGGTGCTCAGCAACTTCTCCCTGCGAGGAATCAGCTGTTTTCTGTTTACTATTTTCTTTGTTAGTATCACTGATAACAATGTCTTCAAAAAGTTGTTTGGAGCCGATAATGCCGTGCTTTTTTTGTTCGATTTATTCGATTTATTGCTGGTTTGTTTCTTTGCTACATGCTTGTCACTTGATTTGCCAAGTCCTAAATCATCCTTCGAAGAACAGGAATTCGTCATCAATTTAACAGTAGCGTCCAATCCCTGAATTGCCGCTAACATCGCAGTGAATTTTTTGTCTATGCCACGCTGTAGATCACTCATGGAAGTTCCAATTTTCTCCAAGCGTGATTCCCCAGTCATATCACGGTCGTCCTTGTGTTCTGATTTCATTATACAAACTTGAAATTCAAGTTTGTCCACTCGTTGCTTCAAACGATCATTCATCTCCCTCAGAACTTTGTTTTTCATTCTGCAAGACTCGATGTCACCTTCATCAATGTTTTTTTCCATCTCTTCAACAACATAGATCTCCTCCGGGCCTTTATCACAACATACAATGCCGCCAGGAACAAATTTGATGTTCTTGTAGGTCTTTGCACATCCCGTGTGGTAAACACTTTTACAAACTGTACATTCAACCCCATTTTGGGGCACTTTCTTACACTTTTTACAGGAGGACATTTCAACGTCGACCATCTCGTTCATCGCGCACTTGCGCCCACACGTGAGCTAATCAGTAAACAAAAAAATATTCAAAATGAGTTCATTCATTCAAGGGTGGCCCACTTCAATTGGTGCGCAGTTTGATTACGTGTAGGTGAATTTTTGGTGTGAAAATAACGTCCTTGATTTTAGTATATATATATATATATGTAGGTAGATCAGCTCGATCGGTGTACCAAAGTAATTCCAGGTCGAACAGAGAGATTAGAATGAGTGCTGCGAAGTGTATAAAGGAGAGTGCGAGGCTAAAAGGATTCCCCCTTTATGGCGGCAACCGGAATCGTCTTTTGACTTCGTCGCATCCAAGATGCAAAATTAACTCTAAATAGTTGCATTCGTTCGCCTTTTAAAGGGTTAAATTTACGTTTTAATTTCACACTCAATAACGCCCGAACGTATACACCGAGAAACACAAATAAAAGGGTGAGTTTTATTCGCCTCAGATGCATGATTTTTCGCGGTAATTTCGAATTACCGACGGCTTAAAACCCCGGCAATTCCATTTTAAATATGCATGCGTATTGGCCACAAGAGGGCACTCCAAGACGAGGATTCTATGCCCTTGGCGCGGCCAAAAATGTGACGAATTTACATTTAATACTACTGTGTGTCGTTCTCATCATCATCAGCATTATCATGGCCGTCGACATGATCATCGCTTCCTTGAAGAAGAAAAAAAAAGTAAAGAATACCTACCCTTCTTGGTATTGCAGTATCTGCGCGCAAATCCTAATATGTAAATGCAGTGATAAAAGTAAATCACGGTATATCTACTCAGATCTCAAATTGTCGAAATAAGCAGAGTGTATGTTATCCTCTTGAGGGATTGCAAGCGTTCGTCATAAAACTCGGGGATCGGTTCTTATGGCGGCCTATTTACCTGGGAACACTGCGTGAATGCTCAAACAAGTCTCTGGAAAAAATAACACAAAAAGGGCGGCGAGCAATTTTTCAAACCCCGGCAACAACACCCCGAGCTCATTTTAGGGTATTTAAGTACAGCGCGATAAACGCTCTTTGGGGCTGGGCGTTACCCTGAAACAGTGCGCGTAGAAGATACTTGTAAACAAGCGAATATGCCTCATGGGCATGAGGCTCAGTAGCGCACTTCCTTTTTGGAGGATTAGTGAACGCAAGATGTTAAGTGATTAGGGTTCTACCGTCTTGGGCAAAAAATTGCAATATGGCGGCCAAAATATCGACAGAATCATGAAATTCGGCTTGAAAATCAAAATGCTCGTACTAGGCAAGGGTAAGTTCCAAGTTTCATAAAAATCGTTCCACTAACAAGAGATTTCAATATGGCAGCCAAGATGGCGGCAGAATTATGAAACTCAGCTTGAAAATAGGAATGATCGTACGAGACAAGCGTAACTCTCAAGTTTCATGAAAATCCTTCCACTTATAAGAGATTTCAATATGGCGGCCAAGATGGTGGGCAATCATGAAATTTGGCTTGAAAATGAGAATGATCGTACTAGACAAGGGTAAGTTTCAAGTTTCATGACAATCGTTCCACTAATAAGAAATTTCAATATGGCAGCCAAGATGGTGGCCGAACTATGTAAGCCAACCTGCCTATTTGGTCCTTGAGGACCTAAGCTATCCACCGGATAAAGTTCAATCTTCAAGGGCTGTAGCTTTATTTCCCGAGGAGAAGTTCAACTTCATCGAAGTGCACAGGAGATCTCTGTTTTTTGAGAATAATGATAACGATGTATGGATAACAAAAATAGTGCCCATTGGCCACCCTTGGGGACATCAGCTATTAATCGGAAAAAAGTTCCAAGACTCTTGTTTCAATTCTCGAGAAGGAGTACAGCGTCTTAATTTCTGCACGGACTGGGACAGACAGACAGACAGACAGACAGACAGACAAACCGGCCACATAAGCGTCATTCTGTTACTTATATAAAAAAATGTTCTCCAACTGATTTCGACCTCCTGAACACTAATATCGGGTTCACTTTTGAATTGGAACATTTCTTTTTTATCGAAAAACCGAAAAAATGGTAGCCTTGTCACATGATTTTTAGTGATACCTACCTACTTTTTTTTTGTTATTGAGCGAACATCTTTCGTAATTTGAGTGCCATTATCCTTCAGGTACCTAGAATTGACTATTTCAAAATGTTCAATTACTATTTCGGCACGTCTGATTTTAAATTTGTAGGGTCGTGTAATATGCGCCGAGCCGTGGCTTTGCGGTCGTTTTCAAAAATTGATAACAATTGACCCAACGGTCGGATCGAAGTGGGGTTTTTGTCAAAAGAAAGTTCAAATTGTTCTCTAAATATAATGCCGTACATGCAGTGATGTATTTCATCAAGAAATTGTAGTTGCCTGCATATCGCAACTTTCTACATCTTACCGCGAATGCCAGCACTTGATCGGCGAAGCCGCCCTACACCAAAATGTTATTTTTGTTATTGTTCATGATTATTTCGGCAAAATTTTTCTTGATTCGCGTACCAAGGCCATGAGCTACCCATTCGAGTTGAAATATTTTCTGTATTGAATTTCGTTTTGTTCGGAGGAAAGGATATCAAGCACCAGCAAGCAACGAATAAATCATTTGCGGCCGAGCCGTAGTTTCGGAGTCATTTTCAAAAATTAATAACTACTAATCGGCACCTCGCACCGATGTGAAATTTTCATTAAAATAAAGTTCAAATCATTCTCTAAATATAACTCCGCATATGTATTATGGTAAAATAATAAGATCGGGTACTTCCTCGCATGTGATAACTTTCGAGATCAGGCCGGCTTCTGAAATGCAGCATTCAACGGCGATGCCGCGTCACACTAAATTGTTATTATTGTCATTGTTTATTATTATTTCGTCAAGATTTTTCTTGGTTCGGGATACAAGGTCATGAGCTACCCAATGGAGTAAAAATTTTTCGCAAAAACCTTTTCGTCTAGGACTAGATGCTGTGACGGACGGACGGACGGACGGACGGACGGACGGACGGACAAAGCGAGGACAAAAGCGCCTTCCCGTTTGGAGAAGTGCGCTAAAAATCATCGTCATTTCTTAGTACAGGCGCCTAGCGTTAAAAATTGGGGCAATAAGGGAATTATTATTCCCAATAGGCTGGAAACTGGCTTGAAATAATCCTTATAGTTTTAGCTATAGCATATTAATTTTCCTCCTGGTGGAGATGACGGCTTCATGTCGCAATCATCAACAAGAAGTGCAAGAAATTGGTTTGTAGAGAATATCTCAATTTCTGGCCAATGGTTTTTGTAGCCTATTAAATTGTGAAAAAGTTGATGTACCAACGGTTTTTGCATGACAAATGGTTTTCGAAATGGAGCGTCTGGGAATGAAAATTTCCCGTAAGTCCGGCCGCACACCTAAGGTACAAATGTGGAGCCACAAATGTCTCACCACATATGTCGTACCGCATTTGTTTCATTTGCCACAAATGCGGTAAAAGCACGCACACCAGCCATACTGCATTTGCACCATGTCTTCGTCCGACAAAGATGATTTTTCTGATGTGGAAATTATTACAAACAAATAGAAAATAATGTCGCTTTTGAGCAGTGCCGGATTTAGAAATGTGGAGGCCCTGGGGCGACAGTATCTTGTGGAGGCCTCGAGTTAAGCTTCTAGGAATAATACTAAGGATAATAAGTGATAATAAATAAGGTGTTTTTCTGGTAAATTTGAGTTTGTGGAGGCCCCCAAATCGTGGTAACATGTGGTGGCCCCAGGGCGGTCGCCCCTGCTTAAATCCGGCACTGCTTTTGACTACCTACATCTTTATTATAACGAGAATCGGTCTGCATTCGGAAAATTTCTTCCATATTTTTACCCAGGTTATTTCGGTCGTCCTCTTGTTGCTTTATTCCGATAAAGCACGGCCACGGCGTCAATTTGCGACATCTAGATTCTCTAACACTGCCTAAACATCGAACAGCCATGTTTTATAGATCTTTTGTTTTCCATGCAGTTTCAATTTTTAACGGTTTAAGTGGCACTCTGAAATTAACTTCGGTAAACATCTTTCGCAGGGACTTGCACTTTTTGTTGTTAGATAAGCAAATATCTGCGAATTATTAAGTTTGTATAAACTATTATAGGTTGAGTTGAATAGCCCATGGCTAGACTTCGCCTAAATAAAGACCTTTTATTATTATTATTATTATTATTATTATTATAATGTGTGATCATACAGCTGAGGACATTTTCGATTTCTTGAATAAAATTAATTGTTTCGCTCAGATGTTGTTTCATGTTCACGCCACACTTCCACTTCAGGCAACAAATATCGAACAAGTCGGTTCCTGCGAGAGTGTAAT